>OMLM01005402.1:19038-56230 GCA_900302695.1 Helostoma temminkii | reverse complement strand
TCATTTACCCACCTGCCGAGCCACTCAGACACGAAACCCACACAGAACGAGGAGAGCATGCCCCCGATGGAGAAGATGGCCACAGACAGAGACCAGAGGGAGGTGAGGGTCCCCGTGGGGATGGGCTCTCCATACCGGTGCACCCATGTAGCATTATAGTCCTCCTCAATGATCTGAATGAAAAATAAAGGATACACATGGAAATGATCAGACGTGCTGTTGTAGGCTCCAGAAAGTGTATTTGCTGCATCATATGGATCAGAGTAAAGCAGAAATCCTGTGGCCCACCTACTGTCACCTACTGTCAAGGTGCATGGATGAGGGAAACTCATCCCTGTTCACACTTTGAAGTTAACCATGGCTTGTGGAGCAATAACTATCAACAGCAGTTGGTGAAAAAGCAATACTACATCTTCTATACTAATACTCAAATACTTAAAAGCCTTGTGTCCTACACAAGCAGTATGATCAAAATGTACTTAAAATGTCCCATCACTGATATATTAATACATACAACTTTATTACATTGCTGCTACTGATGTAACAATGTCTAAGAAGCATGTTACTGTTGTTGCTGTTTAGTTATAAAACCACTTTGTGCTGTTAATGCTGAATGTTGTGGTGGACGGGGTTCAGCACGGGCACTCTAACCCGTCTGTGAGCACAACACCTGTCAATCATAACAGCATTTTTCCCATACTGACCCCTGTTCACCACGACATTAACACCACCACATGGTGGTGACAGAAGAGTAAAGTGTGTCATTGTTGTGTTGACACCCTTAAGATGCTTACAACTAACAAACTACTCCCTCTTTAAAATAGTGTTGATATCACTCTTTATTTTCTTATTATATTGACTTTCTTTATTTTCTGATTAGACTTTTTGAAGCAGCGTGACAGGATGTTGTGTCCTCAAACATCCTGCATCTTACACTTCTATTAACATTTTTTCCTAAATGCAATTTGAGACTTTCTTGATTAGTTTAGAGCATTACCCTGTTGACCAGGGCTCATTTTTTACCTTCTGAGGTGCATTGATGACACCAATGTTGTATCCAAACTCCAGAGATCCCAGAACAGCAGTGAAGACGGAGAGAGCAAGGGTTCCAGTCACTGTCTGAAATAGAAACATGTTTAAATATGTACTGTACAGTGAAGAAATGTTCCTGTAGAGATAATAGTAGCAACACAGGATCAGCTGAGAGCTGTTACGATGCTGAAAAGATGCCAGTTGCTTAGAAGTTGCTGAGCGTTGAACACTAGTGGAGGATAGCTGGAGAAAGTTAAAGGGGAAATTAGTAAAAGCAGGAAAGAAAGAAAGAACGATGTTGAAGAGAGAAAATGTAAAGAAGAAGGGCAGGAAGGAAAGAAAGGAGCTAAAATAAGGCAATATAATGATAGGATGGATGGAGGAAGGAAAGAAGTGAGGAAACATGGAATGAAGGCAGAAATACAATGAGGACGGGAAGAAGGTAAAAAGGAAAGAGCATCGGGAAGCTTAATAAGACTTAATATCTTTAATATACTAACACACTATTTATAACTATGATCTGACGAGACATAATCTATTAAGCGCTGCCCATGACTTCACAGGCTGCTTCAGTGTTGATGCCTGAACTTTAGCTTCCCATCAGGCCGCAGGCACCTGTCTCCACAGTGACAGATGAAATGACCTTGGGGAGATGAGGTTTATCGCCAGTAAAAATTCTTTCAATGCTAAAGACGCAGCTACATAAGAGAAAAGTGTTGGTGATTTTGGTGACAACAATTTGGTGAGTCTTTCAAAAAGCTGCTGAATGAACAGAATATTTCAAGCTCATGATGGCAAAGCACTACGTGATGTGGGCCACCTGACAAAACGATATGACTATTGGACGATTGGACTAAACAAAATGTGTTAATAGTTAAATGTGCATACATAAAGTATCTAAAAGAAACTCTTTACATTTCTGTTTTATAGTTGGGTACATTACTTCCACTCAGGTGTTTCCTTAGTACAAACTGCTGTTTGGCTGTAACACTATGTCTTGACCTTGCTGTGTTGAGTCTGTAGATAACTGCTGTTTAGTATTCATGAACCAAAACAAAGACGTGTGTTTGTGTATGTGTGTGCACGTGTCCTTGCAGAAAAGATAAAATGCCAGAAGCCAGTTCCATGCTTCACTGTGTTTCATGTTAAAACCACTTCACTACTGAACATGCAGCCACTTATGTACTTTATCAGACGTACATCTGTTCCTGCCTTTCATAACATGGTAAATTAATAACAGCTCTAACAAGTCAGGTCAAAACTTTATCACTGACTTCACAAAACCTTCCTTTGATATCCTTCAAAATAAAACTGGTAATTTAATCTTTTAATTCATAAAATGCTGTTTTCTTGGCAAATGGTTTATTTTACATTAAGGCCAAAATGTCTGAGACAATTAAAGTTCGCACACCCTCTGTTCATTCACTGTGGCATCACAGGTAACAGCCTTCTCTTAAGGCTGAGGGGAGACTAAAGAGTCCGCAACCAGATGTGCATGAAACTATATGCGACAGACTTTCATATAATAAAAAATCTGAAATAATAGAAAATATATTCATATAGAGTTGCATGCAGAAGAGGTGTTAATTATGAGGGTGGTGAACAGGAACCAGTCAGACTAGGTGAATTATAATAACCCAAAGTAATGAACCCTGACCTCTGATGAGGACAGAAACGCTTTTCTTCTTAAACTGACACGTTATTATCTACAGATGGCATATCATTATTAGTATTAGTTCATTATTTTATGTATGGCAGATGACAGTTACATGGCGCGCTGGGAAAACTCGAATCGTGTAATTTTTTTCATTTTTATTTTATTTTATTTTAGCCTAAAAAAATCAGTGAGTTGGACTACACAAGGCAAAGTGAAGTTCGGCTTTGAGAAACTTGCAATTCCTCATAAAGCTTTTGTGTGCGGCGAAAAGAAGGAGTGCGTAAAGTCTCCAAATAAAATTACGCACCGAGAAGTGAAATGCGCAGGGAGTCTGAGTAACACAACGACTGTTCCTACAACATAACACCCATGACATCACTTTTATGAATAAAAATAGAATCCGAAAAGCTCTTAAGAAAAAATTACCTCCCCTCCGAGTTGCTGAAACCCGGCCGGCATGATTTTGGCAGCTCCGGCAGGCACCCAGTAGCGGTCGGTGACAGATCGGTGCCAAATGGAAACACGTGAAACTCCCCAAAAAGACAACAAGCCCCAAATTAAACCTTGAGCTCTTTAGTGTCAAACAACAACCGGAACATTAAATCCAAAAGAAAAGCCCAAAGTGAACAATCTGATGCGTCCTGTTCTGCAGACTGTCCTCTTTTCTTTGACGTTTGTGTTGTGTCAGCCCAGCTGAACACCCGCACCCACACCCACGTGCACAGCTCTCTCTGTATCCAGGGGGGAGGTATGGGAGGCGGGGTGAGGTTGCTGCTCCAGGGAGGCCCAGTGGGCTGATTTTGAGGTCATGCGACAGAGGTCGAGACACAAGCAGGAAGCTCTCTTGACCTTAACTACAACTGCTGAAGGAGAGAGAGCACGGGTACTGGAGGAACAGACAGGGGGTCTGGTTGTCATTATGTTGTAGGAGAGATGATACACAGAACTTTTGAGATTCCTGTTCAAATCAACAATCACTTATCAATAGCAGAGAGCATGAGCCAAGTTTGCTGAGGGCCAGATTTGTTCTCAGGGCCCAATTTTATGATCCATGTTACACAGTGTCAACTTTTAGAGGCAGATTTGGAAAAAAAAACTCAACAGTAACCTGATGTGTGTATCCAATATTTTTCTCTATCATGACGTGTGACTTTAAGGCCAATTCCAGTTGACTAATTACACTTTTGCCCCCCCAAAATTGTCATTTACAGACAGTAAAATAATAAAGGCCAACATAGGGGTCTATGAACATTTTTCATGGGCAGCAAAGTCTTGTCTTTGATGCCCTGGCTTCCATTGTATGTCCCCGAAACGGCCATAAATCCTGTTCTATTTCAGATTACATGCCAAAGGGGTCACACACCACAGCCCAGCCCCTTTCAGAGCCCCCTCACCCTCTGTTGCACACAACAAAGCTCAGTCTTCCTCCAGCAGGCAACAGGTGGCCTCTAAATTTGGGCTGTGCCACCTGAGGTAGCAGTGTTCTGTAGGTGTGGTCGTGGGTGGTGTGTCTGAGGCAGGGATTAGGGGGTGTGTTGTGTGATTGTTGCACAGGAGGGAACAGTCCGTTTCTGCCACAGATCTCAGTGGAAAAATATCTGCTGTAGTTCAGTCAATAAAATTATTCAAGCCCACCCCTCGCAGACACACCCTCGCATCTAGCCACTCTCTCTTGACAGCTCGCTCTCTTGGCTTTTTCCTTTTGCTGCCCTCGTACGCACACTGAGAAAGAGTGGGCGAACCTGACACCCCTCATGGAAGGACTTGGGCCCCAGACACAAGTCATGTGTGTGCGTGACTCTGACTAAATGGAGAGAAATGTTACACCACAGAACAGTGGCATAGAACCCTTACCAACGTTTTTTACACGTCCATGTACTCAACCGGAGTCAGACAGACAAGATAATATTACATTTCCAAACACTATCACATGAATTCATACAGAGAGAGCCAATAACAATTATAGACCTACAACTACAGACTTGGAAAAGGGTATAAATAAGCCTACACTCACAACGTGAGCAACTCAACAAAGTATTATTGGCCAAATACACGTTTACCATGATTTAAGGCACAAAATATCATCTGTGTTGTTCCCAAAATGGAAACTGATGCCTATTTCCAGAAACAAAGAGCACACACAATGTGACCACCCTCTGTTACTCTCAAGTGATGTAGATAAAGAGCGTGTCATGACCTGTGTGAATGTGGGGTTCAAACTACAGTAAATTTAGTCTTGCAATGGACACCAGGTGCAATACTGAATGGTCACCGTGTGACGGGCAACAACACTTGCACCAAATGTGTGTGAGTACGGTGGTTTACTGGGAGAAAAATGAATTCACATGTTTAAAACCCTGAGATAAAAATATAAGTGATGAGGATTACGGTGTATTTACCTCAAGCACGTGTTAAAATGTGCTCTGTTTTTCTAAGGAGTAAAGTGTCACATGTCCAGGCCTATTGACTGCTCCAAAATTAGTGCAATGTTATGTGATCTAATACAGCAGGAAGGTGGGATAAACTATTCACATTCAACTTCTTGCTATAAATCATGATATCACAAACTTCAAAGAGCCGCGACATGCATGCAGTAAAAAAAAAATCACTGTATTATTAGAATAATCAAATTATAAATAGCGGTAAAACCATGCAAACAAGCATCTTTATTACAACGTGTATAAAAAAAGGATTGGGCCATAGAAAAAGACTAAATTAATCCAGATTTAACACAAGAAATGCCACCTTCTGAAAAGAGGACAAACCAAAAGAACTAAGGTTTAGAAGTGCTGATACAAGGGTTTTGTTATCTCTCTAGAGACCTGGGTCTTTCTGCTAAGGTAACCCTTGACTCTAGCTTTACATTTAAACATACAGATATGAGAGCTGCCTCTAAGATACAGTATGGTAATTATAATCCCACCTAAAGAGCATCTGATTCCCTCAGGGTTTCTCTCTGCACGACAGGAACAAAAACAAATCAGCAAAAATTATTTGTTTTGGACACATTTATCAGTGGGTTCATTTTAACATTTAGGCTCTGACACTGCAAAACACACACAACTAATAAACTTGTATTAAATGTAGATTTTGAAACTACCACAATTTGAATTTGTCAGCAAAACACAGACAATAAAACCACTAAAACATACAGAAACAGTCAATTTAAGCCTGCAGTTCACACTAGTGCAGCCTGTTATGACATGCACACTGTGAGAAAATATTAAATTAGACATAGTATCACATTGACTAAGCTTACATCAAAAGAAATAATCACACATGGGCTATCGCTCCTCTCTGACCTGATCCTGTTCTGTTTGACCCCACTATTGTATGTAGTGTTACTCAGGATCAGGTTCACTGTGCACTCGCTGGCACCATCAGAGTATTCACTCAAAGGTCAAACAGCCACGAAGCCCCAAAACGGCACCGATAACTACGGTGCACTCTGACAGACGGACGAGGGCCAACATTCAGTGTGTTCTCTTCAGCGCGGCACAAGCGGCACGACTGCAGTCGTCTGACCGAGTTTCTTTGCAGGTCCAGGTCCTCAGAGGTGCAGAAGTTTATCTAATCAGCAAAGGAGCATTTGAAAGGTGATGAGAGGTGACATCCTCCCGCCTGTTGGAGCAGATTATTCAATCTTTAAACAGTGTTAACGTGTGAAATTAACAGATTTAAACTCTAGATAAAGAATAAAGGTGCTGTAGAACTGCCCAGACCCAGGCAGGAAGAAACCATCCCGATGGTCCTTGAGTGAGACCCTGACCGGCTTCAGGGTTGACCTTTGACCTCTGTGGTAGGAGAAAAAAAGCTTTGGAACCATGTGGCTTAACCCTGGAAAATAAACATGCTACAAACAGTAAGTGCAGCATTGTGTACTTCACTCTGGCATCTCCCATAGTTCCTGCTTGTGTCCTTGTAAACACTGTCAAATAAAAAAGAATAAAACACAAAAAAAGTCACAGTTTGCTGATGCTGGGTGAAAATCTTCTGCAGGAGCTAATAAATCTTCCCAGTGTTACAGTTTACTTATCATAGCATTATACATTATGTAGCTGATTTTAGAATATAATCAAATGGTTTGGGCTGTTTTTCATAATAATTAGAATTAAAAAAACCTGAAGTAAAATCCTAAAACTGATTATTTATGATTTTTTTACTTCAAAGTTTACTGGGTAAACACACTTTTCACATCTCTGAGAATAAAATATACATTTGTATGGTAAGTACTGGTATGTGTGTATTGATATAAAATATATAAATGTATTTTCTTCAAAACTGCTGGATGGATGGTATACACAAAAAATATAAAATATATAATCATTGCAAATAATACAAAATAATCACTTGTTTCAGTTGTGAAGTTATTTACTTGTAGCTGAAAATTCCTGAAATCCCTGGGGAACTCGTTATCACAGATGATTTACTAGTTAATTAAATGTCATAAGAAAATATTGTACATATATATCCCAATCCTAAACTCTAATCCAATACTATATAGAACAAAACAATAACTGCAATAGTATTATTGTATTACTATTATATGATAAGTATATATATATTCAACCACGTGCCTCAATCTGCTCACATGCTCTAATCTGAAAATCTGCACCATTTGTCACTCTATTATTTTTATTACGATATTGAGATGAATACAGAATGACCATTCTACCAATATTGTTTCAGAATGATTTTAATATTATTGCTAGGAAGCACGTACAGTACCATGTTTCATATATTGATCATAAGGAGCCAAGTTTTGTGTTAGAATCATTTCGCACTTACTTAATTACTTGGTAGTACTTAGTATCATCATTAAAACGTCCTCAAAACGTACATGTACAGACAGTGAGCATGTGCAAAACACATCAAACCATCCTCATATCCGAACCGGATACTGACCCCTTAGCTTTCACATAATGAACAATAGAAGGAACTACATCCCCATGTGGTCAGTTACTGACTGTACAAGTACAACTTTTAATATTTCTCTTACACTCTACACTGTAGATCCTAACAGCTTTCCCAGCATACATAAATTTGTTATCATTACTTCGTTAGCAGCAAACCACGAAATTGCAGGGCAAATAAAAATTATCTTATAGTTGCTGTTAGCAGTGACGTACATTTTGCACTGTTAGGACTGATCTGAGCACCATGTTTACAGCTGATCAACACTTCCCTAACAGCAGCATGAGGAAGAGAAAGAGAAGGGAGAGTATATTATATATAGTATATATTAGGGTGTAGTGGTGTAGTGTAGAGCGATGTGGTTACTAAAACCATGACTATAGAGAGTGAATGAAATGGAAAGGTATGGCTAATAGCACTTATAATTTCAGTTTCAATTTCACTAACACTTACTTGGTCTGTTTAAGGCAACTGGTTTTGTTTGCATAGTCTACATGGAAATTTCTCAGTTGTGTAAAATAGTAATTCTGAGTAGGTAAAGTAAATCACAAATCAAACTCAAGTACAAATGTACTACACTAAATGAGCTCTTGTTACTACAAAGTATAATTATAGCTCACTTTACTTGTATTTTAAGACAACTGGTTTTCTTTAAGTAAGCTTAACTAATCAGAATGTGCAGTGTACTAACATGCTTTTTAACTAGCTGTCGAAAAAGCCAAAACATTGGTTTTCTGTGTTTGTGTTTCGCACGACAATTGTTGAGTTGTTATATTTCCAAGGGTTTTGAAAGCCTCGCGGTGTTGCGTTTTAGCGCATCAGGAGAGCAGAGCTCTGTGATTGGTCTTCGCGCTGTGATCAGCAGAAGCCCCTCCCCCTCCACCTAGCTGGTGGTAATCCCCCAAAATAACGTGTTCGCTTCAAAATATTTTGACTTTTTCGACAGTTTCAGTCGCCTCCTCCACTCTCACCAGTGACTAACCTCTGTTGGACAGCGGGTCAGTAAGGTAGCTGTGTGGTCGCGCACCACTCATTCATTGAAAAAAAATACAGAGATCGACTTATATGAGGTCGTTTGGCGACAGTTTCGCTAACGTTAGTCAGTTAACAAAACGTCGTGCCAACGTAGCTAAGTAGCTAGTTAAGCTAGCTAGCTAGCTAGCAACACAGGAAACTTGTTGGCTAATTATAAACCTGTTTGTTGTACAGTCGACAGTCATGATGCTGTTAAAGTGTTCTGGCTCTTATTAAAGTCATATTGGTCGAGTAATGTGCCTTTAAATGTCGAATCAGTGTCTCAGTGGAGCTAACTTCATTGATGGTGTAGGCCTGTCGACAGAAAATGGACGTTAGCTTATGTTAATGTTTGGAGAAGGTTAATTAGTTTTCCTGCTCTTTGTCGAGGTGTTTGAATACTATAAAGCCAGTTAACGATGTGTTATTTAAATATTAATAATTTGGGTGTATGATTATTTGTTTGTTAGTAACGTTAGCTAAACGAGCTAACATTACTCAGCATTCAATGAGAATAAGGCCTACTTAAATTTTCTGCGTTCATTTCCAGGTTCAAATCAGGGTTTAATCGTGATTAACCTTGACAGGATTATTACTTATTTTTCAGTTCTGTAATGGTCATCACAAGATATGTTTGTTTTGTGCATAGTCTGGGATAAACACATTTTTCAGCAGCAGTTTGGTTATTTATCAGACCAAACTTCAAACACTCCCTTGTTTCTTGCTGTTAATTTGAAGACTTTCAGATTTGTTCTCTTTAAAATAATGTAAATTAAATATACTTTTTATATAGTATATCTTTATACTAACTTTGAACACAAAACTAGACACAACAGTTTGAATTTCTTTGAGAATAGCGATGGATATTTTATCAGATTTCTTGCCATCTCAGACTACGGCAAAGGATGAAATAAGACTGAATAAAATGTTAAATTAAGACTTTGTTAAAGCTCGAGTTGTTGCATGTCTTTTTACTTCCTGTCATTTCCTGTTGATCTCCGCAGCGCTCGGCACGTTGGCTCTTCCTCGTTTTCTTCCAGCTGGAAAAGGAGGGAAAATAAGTATGGAAGAGCAGGGTTTTGACAGTCTGCAGCTGCCCCTCAGCCAGGACTCATTCAAGAAGCTGTGGGACAGCGTGTAAGTTGTGCTTTTTGGAGTATGTGGTCTTCTTAAGATGGTGGTGTACTCCAGAAAAAACGTGTTAATTCATTTGTATGTTTTGCAGGGCAACTCCCTCCATCTCCACCATCCCAGCAGCAACTGATTTGATTGAATCATGGAGGACGGATGGACAAATGGATATGCTGGTAAACATGCCCTCTCATTACTGTGTTTAACATGTATTGAATTCCTGCAGGAGACGTATCTTATTGTAGTAATGTCATTTTTTTCCTTTTAGCAGCTCATGAATGAACAAGCGCTGACTGAGGGGTTTGATGAGAATCTGTTTGAGCTACCACCGGAGGCGGTAATTAGAGATGGAGTTACGCCCCCATCCTCCACCGTCCCAGTTACGACCGACTACCCTGGGGAGTATGACTTCCAGCTTCACTTTCAGAAATCTGGCACGGCCAAGTCTGTCACTTCCACTGTAAGTAACTACAGGATAAAACTCTCAAAATTTAGAAATGGTCAATTTTATACATTTGTTTTCGAGCCGACAAGTAAAGTAGTTACTAACATCACAGTTACTGTATTTGCTGCACATTGGCTATAATTTTAACAGAATAATAGAAATCTAAACGCTTCACCACAAATGTTAAGTTAAGCCGAACTTGCAGCAGATTATGATGAAACCGAACATGGCAAAGAGCAGAAGTCTGCTCTTCGAGCCCCTGCCTGAGTCTGTGGGATATCTCAACAGCTCCTCAAGTGTCCACTGCTCATCTTTGATCCTCAGTGTAATTTTAAATGTTGAAACTTTGTAGTGTTTTAATTCCCTGAATTACATTGAACTTAAGGTAGTAAGAATTTTCAGATTTTGAACTTTGTAAATTGAGAACTTTTAATAAACTCACGCACGGTTCTTAGATTATCCCCGGTAAAAGTAATTTAACAGATGGTTAAACTTAAAATAGCGAAATTAAATATCTTACCTTGGTGCTGCATTAAAAACCCATTCTTTCGCATGCCTCATTGTGGGATTCATGTGGAGTCTAATTCATTGTGACGATTCGCTAAATTTTAAGGTCTAGAATCGGTCGCTGCGTGTGAAGAGCCAATGGCGTCCGTGTTTCCACAGTGACTCAGTTGTCAGCGCGCAGCGGTTGGCTGGTTTAGTTGAGGTTAGGGTGGTCTGCCCTGGAACTCCCGCCCCCTGCGACTTGTGCTCTGGTCTATGGGAGAGGTGCAGTCTGGTTGTAAAGCACAGCCCTGACATGACGGGACATGTTCCTGCGGTGTCTTCCTGCAGCACTGAAAGGGTTAAAAACTGACGGAAGCCAGGTAAAAAAGAAAAATAAGCAAGTCTGGTCTTAATATTTTTTTTTCTTGTCCTTTAGAGTAGATAGAGTAGTTTAAGTGACTTTGTCAAACTTAAGGATTGAGTTTTAATCCTTAAAGTAGTAGTAGTTTTTTCTGAGACTGATCTCAGACCAGTGCTTTCCAACAGTAACACGTACAACTTCCTGTGTTTTCTGTCAGTTTTCGGAGCTTCTCAACAAGCTGTATTGTCAGATGGAAAAAACCAGCCCTGTTGAAGTGCTGGTGAGCAAGGAGCCTCCTCAGGGTGCTGTCATCAGAGCCACAGCGGTTTATAAGAAGACGGAGCATGTGGCTGATGTGGTCCGCAGATGTCCCCATCACCAGAATGAAGACCGTAAGAACGAAGTCTTTTGCCTTAACATTTTACTATGTACAATGTAGAAATGTTACTTTGTTGTTGTGTAAAAAAAGAAGATCTGAGGTTTGTTTTTTTTCCTCTTTTTAGCTGCGGAGCATCGCAGCCATTTGATCAGAGTGGAGGGCAATCAGAGGGCTCAGTATTTTGAGGATCTTCACACAAAAAGGCAGAGTGTGACCATCCCTTACGAGCCCCCCCAGGTACGACTGTCCCACTTGTCTATAGTGTCTACAGAGCTGTTGTCTTTCCCTGCTCACATTTCTGGCAGTTTAGCATTTAATGGTTTTGTGAGAGTATATGTGCAAACAGCTGTGCCTCCCACTGTCATTTCAAGTTTGATTTCTGTGTTCCAGCTTGGCTCAGAGATTACAACCATCCTGCTGAGCTTTATGTGCAACAGCTCCTGCATGGGGGGCATGAACCGCAGACCCATCCTCACCATCCTCACCCTGGAGACTCCTGAGTAAGTTGGTTTTTTTTTTTCCCACACCTCGAGTTGTTTTTGAAGCCTGTGAAAATATTTTGACTCTTTCTGCTCCTTCCTAGGGGGCTGGTGTTGGGCCGGAGGTGCTTTGAGGTGCGGGTCTGCGCATGTCCAGGCAGGGACCGCAAAACTGAGGAGGAAAATAGCACCAAGGCACAGAACGGCACCAAACACACTAAAAAACGAAGTATGCTTTTGTTGAGTAATGCAGGATTTCACTTTGTGTCCTTGCTTTGTGTTTCCTTGCTGATGTCACTTTTGTTTGCGTAGAGAGCGCTCCTGCTCCCGACACGACATCTGCGAAGAAGACGAAGTCTGCCTCCAGTGGAGAAGAGGAGGACAAGGATGTGTTTGTACTGCACGTTCGTGGACGTGAACGTTTCGAAATGTTGAAGAAAATCAATGATGGTCTAGAGATGCTGGACAAAGAAAAGTAAGAACTGAGTAGCAGACGACCTCAACAACTTTGAGTGGACTAAACTTAGCACGGACATACAGGCTGTTCCTGTTGTTGTGCCGGCAATAGAGTCTAATCGCACATTTTAACGCCTTGTTGCCACTAAATCTGCTGCTACAGCCTTAAACTTTCTGTATTTTGTAGGAATCAGATGCCAAACTGATGAATTAAGTTTTTATAAAACATTTTTTTTTTTAAATATTTGAATCCAGGGGCACTTGAAATAAACACATTCGTTGCTACAAAACAGCAGGATGTGCACATTTAACATCAGATAAAATCCCATGAAAAAGTTGCACTAGTGACATTTGGTTTCTTCGTTTGATAAATATGATAAAATGTATTTATCACAATTAGTTTCTTGCTGACCCACAGTGCTGTTTAAAATACAATACTAGACTCCCCGTCACACATTTTCTGTATTGTTTTCATTCTCCATCTGTCTTAATATCTGGACACTCACTTAATCTGTTGTCTTTTTGTCTCCACAGCAAAACAAAGCCCAAGACGTCTGTGAAACAGGAGGTGCCTCCGCCCTGCAGTGGGAAGAGACTCATGCAGAGAGGAGACAGGAGTGACAGCGACTAAAGCGTCTGCTGTAATCACGAGAACAAGCATCTTCTCTTATCCTTCCAAGCCATCGGGGGGTATTTCAGGTTTTTGCTTTGCCATTTGAACCATAAATCACCTCCTGACTCGATCCAATAATGTTCTACCTGTTCAGTACTGTACTGAACACTACTGTTTTTGACTTATGCTAATTAATAAAGGTTAAAGAGATTAAGCAGAGGAGAGCGGATCGTACCTCAGTGCTCTCAGTACACTTAAAGGTGAATAAGATTTTAATCTGATTGGGTGGGACTGGCTATAATCAGTGTTCATTTTAGCAGGAGTTTGAATAATTACATTTAAAAAATGTCAGTCATTTGGTAATGCATTATACTGATTTAGTAGGCAAGAAAAAAAGATTGTATTGTTTTTTTACTGACATTTATTATGTTGTGTTTTGTCAAATTGGTAATAATCTTTATTTGGTTAGATCGCTTACAGAGGTTATTGTGTTTTGGCTCATGATGAAGCACAGTGGGAATTTTTAAAAATGAAATTCATCAAGTCATTTTCCATTACCACTGACTCATAGAAACAGTCCAGTAATGCACAGGTTTAGGAAAACGCACCGTGCCACATTATGACAGAGATGGTTACACGATCCATTCGCTGCTCGTCGCTCTCTTCAGAGCTCACAGCTGCAGGTGCTTGTTAGTAGCCAGGTTACGTGGGTAATCAGGGAACACGTTTACATACACTGTAGTAACCTGGTTGCTATTAATCTGTGTATACATGCAGCCAATCAAACATCAGATGTAACTTGGAAGCGCGGCTCATATTTTAACTGTAGTGCAGAAGTGGACACTCGGATCTCAGAGGCTCACTGTCCTCCTAGTTTTCCAAACATCCCTGTGCTCACAGCTTCTGATCTGCTGAACACACCTGAACCAGGTAATCGGCAGAGAGTAGGGCAAGCAGGTGAGTGGCCCCTGAGGACTGGAGTTTGCCACCCCTGGTGTAGCGTGAACCTATTTTAGACATCTGCATTGCGTTTCAGTTTTACTCGCACTGTGAGTGGAGATCATTTAAATACCAGGAGGCGTCTCTCAGCCGTTACTTTCCCTGTCTGCACCCGTTTGTCTGGTAAAAAGCCAGTTGGGAACACGGTTACACGAGCGTGACAGAGGGATTTATTGTCCACATGAAACCTACCTGGTGAAGTCAGCTTAGTTAAATTCCTGTAAACAGAAAACAGATTGGGGTTTTTATGTGGCACTTTTTTAAACCGTCACATCAGCTTCCTGGTTAAAGTGAACAGCAATGCTTGTTTTCTCCGGTGCGTGCAAACTGGGTCGGTAATACGGATCTGCTCTTGAGCAGCCCCAAAAAATTCACTCTGTCCACTGCATAAAATAAAGTTATGATAAAACCAGTTCTTCTGTGGATCAGAGGGAAAGCAAATGTGTTGTAAGGGAACACGGGGTATTTCATTTAAAACTATTCCCACTGTGACTCATCAGGGGCAGCATAGTTTTCAGTCAAAATGGAGGCATTTATATAATTACAGAGGACATAACATGACACTGCCGTTTGAGGGAAAGGTGCTCAAACTTGGAAGCTAACACTAGCTGTGGTAGATGGGGCTGGCTGGATCACCCCACGAGCTAATTGTAGTGGCCATTTTATACACACTGAAGTGCCAAAAGTGTTTGTGTTTGGAAAAACTTTTAGGGGAAGAAGGGAGGGGGTTTTGATGTAAAAGTGAAAGGCAAATCTCTTTTGGCCACCTGGGACACATTTTTGATTTTGTTGGGCCTTGAGGATGATCAGTGTTGAATATCTTTGCTTGAAACCGTTAAAAATCTCATTGAGAGCTGATGATTTTTGGGCCTCCCATGTATCGACCATACAGTTTGTCATTTACTCAGCACTTCAGTTTGATTGGACCAATCACTGTCTGTTAATAAAACCACTTTTTGTATTTTACACTGCCGAAAACATACACGAGGCATTTGCTTGTTTTATCTCTTTATTTTTATAGATTATTTTGCAAACGTAGTTTTGTATCAGAGCTTTGTCCTTCTATATTTTTCATTGTTTTTTTTCATGGCTTTTGTATCATGTTGCATTTTGTTACTCATGTATAAGCAAAAATAAAGGCAAAATTTCATACTGTTTACATCCTCTATTTGTGTGTGTGTGTGTGTGTGTGTGTGTGTGTGTGTGTGACTTTATTTCCTTGTTTGACCAATGTTTGAATATTATTCGTTTGAGGACATTTTGGTGTTATAAGGACAATTTAACAAGTCCTCACAAGTTTAAAAATCATTTTTGAAATTAAGACTAGAGTTTAGGGTCAAGGTGGGGATGAAGTTTAGGGTTATGCAACTAACAGATAAACGTACATGTGTCTAGTGTACACTGCTTTTTCCCCGAACCTCCATTTGCAAGTTTGGAAGATGTATGCAAATCCAGCAGCACCTGAACGTCATCATTTCCCTCGAGCTGAGTGGAGCTTTATGTTGATATTCAAATGTGCTGTTTATTAGCCGTCGGTGAACTGATGTTCGTACTTATGACCCTGTGTAATGTGGACACATCATTTCCTTGTGTCCAGGGAGTCAGGATGTATTTATAGCTGGGTAAGTACTGAGAACAGTTTATTTTTTTGTAGTATTACAGTGAATATGGCTTAAAATGTGTTGTTTTGTCACTAGTCTGACATCTGCTGGACGCCATCATGGGAAAGTTATCTCTCTCTAAAGTCTGTGTTCTGTCCTGGGGTGAGTCCAACTATCCTTCATTCAGAATAGTCTAGTTTAGTAAGCATCGCTCTTTGAGTTATCAGAAACAACTGCTGTTTAAACTTTGTTCAGCAACGTCCACAAATATAAAATGTAGGGCATGTTTTTAATGTAAACTGAGATTACACAGATTAAACTAAAAAAATATATAAATTAATTTGCCATAACACAGGCAAACCAGTCCGGCACTGACATGTTTGACACACAAATGACCATATTCATGAATACGATCTGACTGTAGACGCTGTTAATATTGTAAATGACTAGTGCAGCTGGAAACGGCTGTTTCTGAAGGAATATTCATGTAAATGTATCGAGGCCTATAATTAGCAAGCAGTGGCGTCTTTCAGTGACATGCTGTTTGCTAATGCTCGTTTATTAATTTAAACTGAACTGAGCAGTAGAAAACCCTTCTGCATAGTAATTCCTGTGTTCAAACAGTTAAATGGCCGTGTATACTGCTGACATCTTGAGTGAGTTATTGTTGTAAGTCTTGGTTTCCTTTGCTATAAAGTAGATGTAGAAAAAATAAATGTAAAAATGTAAATGGGGAAGCGTGAAGACGAGTGTGGCCTGGAGATCTTGAGGTGTGTTACTGTTGAAATTGTGTAATTTTCAAAGAAAAAGTTTAAATATTGTAAAACTACAATGAACATCTTCATTTGGATTTACTCTGCATAGGATACATAGATCAGTTATTTTGCATCTCTGTAAAAAAACCAAAAACATACATACAGCATACAACTGAAATTACTCCCTGTGTGCTTGAAGAACTGATGCTTTTTTGTTTGTTTTATTGTCGTCTGCTTGTTGACTCCAGCTCTGGTGCTGATGTTGATGCACAGCGCTGCAGATCAAATATACTTTCACCAGACCAATAAAAGCACCTGGGAAGATGCGAGGAGCTACTGCCAGGTACAGTTTGTACAAAAAGAGGCTGAAACATGACGTGTGAAAACACTGGAGACCGTCTGCGGACATTTAATTACACAATCGTCTGATCAAAACCTGACAACAGAGCTACTAATGAACTCATTTTCTTCTGTTTGTCCACACTGCAGCGTTTGGGCTCAGTTTTACTGTAGTTGATGGTTTCAATTTCAACTTTTATGAATACAAGGCCTATAAAAAGTTTCTGTCTTTGGAAGGTTTTGGCTTTTTTGACAAACAAAATGCGAAAGTGTTTAAAATTTAAATCCCTTCAGAAGAGATCATAGTTGAAACCAGATGTTTACATACACTATAACAGACACGTCACCTTTTTTTCCCTCTGTCTGACATAAAATCTGACTTGACATGAAAATCCATGTGAATACAAACATTGTAAAACCATAAATTCATAATCATCTATAGAACACCTTAAAGAGGCTCACAATGCTCACAGTGTGTAATGATGTGAACAGGCGTAGGAGTGTTCCTCACTAGTTTACATAAAATGTCAATGTTGTCTCACTAAAAACTCTTTTTAGCAGGAGTTTGCTGAGTTTGCTCAGTGACAATTAAAGTAAATTATTTAGAATTTCATGGAATATGTTACCACAAAAAGTTATTAGTTGTCTGTATCAAACATTGTATTGATCTGTTTTATAGTCAGGAGATCACTAAAGTCTTTAGGATATACCATTTGGGAATCTCTGTACCTGATGTGGATTTATGTCTTTGGACATGTGAAATTTTTAGCACTAAAAGAGTCAGTCGTTGGAGACTGTGGATCTCTGTATCTACCTGATTTAACATTGACGTCTCTAAATATTTAGTATCCAAGCTTCACTGAGCTTGTTTCTACTACTTTGTTCCACTCTGTGGAAAACATTAAACATTGTTAAGGTAAATAATCTTCATATCACAGCATGAAAATCTGGTTTCCGACATAATTTTTATTAAATTCTTACTGCCGTGCTCAGCTGTAAAAGTTTAACTTTCACCATTTCACGTCCTGCCAGGTCTGTTTCAAAGATCTGGTGACGGTGACTCCCAGCAACACCTACGCCATCGCCCAGAATCTCACCTCTGACTACTGGATCGGGCTCCGCAAGTACTACTTCTTCCCAAGCAACTCCAGCAGCAACTTTACCAGCAACTTTACTAGCGACTTTTTCGGAAATTCTACCAGCAACTCTACCAGCAACTCCACCGACAACCTTGAGATGCCCTGGTCCCACTGGGCCAACGGGGACCCCCTCGCCTACCAGAACTGGTATCCTGGTTGGCCCGTGTTTAAATCCCCATTCCCAAAAATAAGCTGCTGTAGCTGCTCCTGCACCTGCCCAGCAGCGACAACCCCATTAACAACCAGATACACATCAAACACTTACACATCGAACACTTACTCATCAAACACTTACACATCGAACAGTTATCCATCGAACAGTTATCCATCGAACAGTTATCCATCAAACAGTTATCCATCGAACAGTTATGCATCGACACCAGATGTTACCAACTTTAATACAACAAGTGATAATGTGACTGACACATTCAACTACACCAATGGCACTGACGCAGCAGCAAACTTCTCTGGAGCCCCAGCCTCCTCTGTTTTGTCAAACACCCTGAGCCCCACAGCTGCACCGACTGCCCACGCTGCACCTGGTGCACCCGGTGCACCCGGTGCACCCAGTGCACCCAGTGCACCCAGTGTACCTACTGTACCTACTGTACCCAATGTACCCAATGCAGCCTCTGCGGCCTCTACGGCCACACTGCCAATCGAAGCATCATGTGAGCGGACACCAATGGTGTTCCCAGACCTTCCCGATCCTGACATTAATTATATTGAAGACTCTTGTGTGGCCATGCTCAGCATTGGGGCTTGGGTTGAGAAGCACTGCACTGATCTTCTGCCTTTTATCTGTTATGAAGGTACGACTCATGTAACGCCTCTCCTCACACAACAGCCAGCAAAATAACTTCTGCACCATATACAGCTGTAATGCTGCTCTTGTCTTTACAGTTGTTATGCCACAGTTTCACTCCACATACTACAACAGATGCATATACTTTTTAATCAATAGTGTTTCGTCCTCTGATTGTAATCAGCTAGTCAGATACAGTGATTTTGGTGGTCAAAGTCATTGTGAGATCAGGAACATCTGGACATTTCACGACATCTAGCTCAAACATCTGGTTTGGACAGACATATTATCTGCATCATTTCTACTGAACAGTCCAGGGTCAGAGATATTTTTTTTTTAAATGGAAGAACTAGTAAAAGTAAAGCTCAAAAACATGAAGGATTGAAATCTTTCAAACCTTGATGATATTTTCTTTCTATAGTTTATTCCTCTAATGGTAAAAAGTGTTACTGAACATATTCTGCTACCTGGAGAAAAATCATATAGTGTTTGACACAGACTTAAACTGACCTGCTAAAACCGATTTCAAGAAAATACTAAATGTTCCTTCTTTGCTTTTTGTGTGTCACCACACTCATTTAAAAGTAAGAACGGTGAAAGGTGTTCAGCATATACAGCGCATTTCATTGTACCCTTACTCATTTTCTTAGTATTTCTTGGTACTTCACTGAAAAACTCTCTGTCACCTAACAATGGCTTTATTTCTAACCACAGACCGTTTTTATGGCCATGTCAGCGTGAGTAATGTAACTGCAAACAGCGCCTTTCTCTCATGGCAGCCCGGGCCCGGGGACATTGACTATTACCATTTGAACGTGACAAACTCTACAGGTGGAGCAGTGGTAGTGGAAAATGTCGGTCTGAATTTGAGCTACTACCTTACGAACCTGACAGCAGGCAACAGATACAACGTCACGGTGTTCGCTGTTAAATGTGATAGAAACATCGAGGACCCACAGAATATCAGCTTCTACACCAGTGAGTCACATTTGACTGTATTAAAACGTTACTTAGATTCATAGATCATTTTTTTTATTTCAATCATCAGAAACTGACAAGATCTACAAACTCATGAGCTTAAAAAGAAGAAATTCACACATTATTATTTAATATTATAATCATTTTGCACAATAACATGCTAGTGAATTCAACTTTAAAGGATTTTTTTTTTGAGAATTGGACAGATGTGGGTTAAATCTGATAAGCTGATGTGAGCGATCAATCAATGTCTTATTGACACTTCATCAAAGTTTCTCATGTTTAATGTAAACTTTATTTACATTTATTCTTTTGTCCGTACTGTAATTATTTTTAAATGACTTTAGCCTTTGTGTTTTAAATATTTTTTACATCATATTCACAGATTTAAATAACTGCTGCTCTTTTCAGTTCCCAGCCAAGTTGTAAACCTCACCGTCACCATGCAGAAAAGCACCTCCATTGGTCTGAGCTGGGCGAATCCAGATGGAAGTGCAGATTTGTATCGTATTATTTACAACAATACAAAGATGGATTCTTATTCAACCAGTACAGTGATCAATGCTTTGATACCTGGAACCATGTACACATTCATTGTCCTCTCAGGAGTCAATGACTCCTCCAGATGGAGCGAACCATCCAACATAACAGTTTATACCAGTGAGTATCACACAAAACTAAACACTAATTATATGTTTTCTGTTGAATGTCGTAGATAATTTTATCAGTAAATACAAAGTAAGGCCACAAACATACATCAGAACGAGGATGAGGTTTATATCAAGTTGGTTTTTTTTCGTATTTGTAGATTGTGAAATTCAAATCGCCACAGCCAAATGTCTCATCTGAACCACGACACCTGTGTTATCAGTAAAGCATTAATCGGTGATGCTTTGAGTGAAGTTTTATATTTCTCTGTTTGCGTTTTCTTTTAGGGCCTGGTATAGTTTCCAACCTGATCGCGGCTAGCCAGGTCAATTCATTGACTCTTTCCTGGACCCCGCCCCAGGGAGGAGTCACAGGCTACAGGGTGACGGCAACGCCTACTCTAAATGTGTATGTATTTGTATACAGATAAACCAGAATTCATTTTTTTACAGTATTGTTGGTGGTGATGTTGGGTCTGTATGTTATTCTGCTGCTTTCCCCACAAATCTCTGCAGATAATGAATCTTTCTGTGGACTGTGGCAGAATTAGAGACCTAATCAAACATAGTAACAAACACTTCAGCCCATGTTTTGAACATAGATGCAACTAATGCACTTAGATGGGTCATTAGTCAGGTCAGGATCTCTGGAGCTCAGTCACATTGGCCATTTTCTCGGTCACCTTCTAAGGTCCTTCTCTTCCCCTATTGCTCAGTTTGGCTCGGTGATCATTTCTTGGAAGAATCCTTGTTGTGCCAAACTCTTTCCATTTGAGAGTTATGGAGGCCGCTGTGCTCTTGGGAACCTTCAGTGCAGCAGAAACATTTTCCGAGCCTTCCCCACATCTGTGCCTCGAAATACTCCTGATGAAGTTATGATACAGTAAAATGGAGAAAAAGGAATGTTCTGAATACTGATGAGACTGTGTTTGGAAATTAAACTGACAGTGAGAACAAATGAACAATAATCCTTTATTGCACAGTAACGTCTTGTGTTTCACACAATTTTGAGGTTTTAGAATTAAAGTTGTTATTATTATTTTTAATTTATGACAATGTTTTACTCTGGAGACGCTCAGTTACCTCAGCAGCAGTTAATCCAGTATTTCTTTTTTCTTTTTTTTGTTCAAAACAGGACATTGTTTGAAACATTGATCAGCTATACCTACAACTCCTACCTTTTAGATGGTCTTCCATCAGGCACCGCTATAAACATCACTGTGACAGCGCTGGTCAATTTCACTCTGGAGGGAGACACGGTGACAGTCGTCAACAACACATGTAACTAGTTGGTTGTTGTTCAGTCACATACAAATAACAAACTCTGTCCTGTGTTGAATGTCACTGATCTTTCTGACTGCCACACAGCTCCTGTGCCGATTTCAGACCTGATGTTGATAACAACAAACGACACCCTCAATGCTACCTGGTACCACCCTGCAATTAATTTCACTTTCATGGTTTCCCTCCAACTGGATGGAAATACTCAAACACAAAATACATCAGAACATTGGTGCCTCTTTAAAGGACTGAAGAATGCAGCCAATTACACAGTAACTGTCCGGAGTATTATTGGAAATTTCCTGAGTGCTGGAGTGACCAGCTCAAATTTCACCTGTGAGTCACTTTGCCCACTGTTATCTTTGTGTTCGTATTTAAACTCCATACAGTTTTGTTCCTAGCTTGAGTTTGCATGTTGGAACCTGCTGCATGTAACACTTCTCTGTGGCTGCTCCTTGTTGTTGTGTTACTACCTTGTATATAAACTGATCTGCTGTCAAAGAAAAAAATATATATTTTGTGTTTTTGAGGAACAAGGTCAGCTGTCACCTTTGTGTTGCTGTAGTTTGCTAGGGATTTGCAGACCTCAACGCTAATAATAAACGCTACTTTATAAAATGGAATTACATTAAAAGGTAGTTGCTGCATCAGTGATATGAGTGATCTCATAAACAACTCTCCTTCTGTTGTCTTCTCTTTGTTCAGTGCCGAATCCACCTACCAATCCCAGCGTCACCTCAAGTAATACATCCCAAATCACATTCCAGTGGCAAGCACCCGTAAACTCAGCAACAAACAAATACTCTGTCAAGCTCACCTCCACTTTCTGGAACCAGACTATACAAGGTCTGTTTACTAACACAACCAACTACATATTTAGTAATTTGACCTCAGGCACCAAGTACCACTTTGAAGTGCGAGCATTGGCGGGTAACTTAACCAGTGATGCAGCAACTCTAGACAAAAGTACAGGTGAGAATCTGACACTTATACCTGTGTGTTGTGACTGTGTGCAAACTTTACATTACTATGACATATTTCCAAGTGTGCTGTAAGTTTTATTTTCTGTTTTGGGGACCTGCTAGGAAGTAGAACCTTAAAGACAAACAATAGCAAACTACAAAAAACACTGAAAGAATTTCAGTTCTTTGACAAATCCTTTATTTCCTAGTGGTCATTTGGCAAAAATTGGATGCAAACTTAAAATTTAAGGGCAACTGATGCACCATGATAAACCTAATGTACACACGTCTGAAACGCGTAGTTAATTTACAAAAATAAGCCCAAATATTCAAAATAAACTACAAGATTTAAGAAAAATACATTATAAATCTAATCTAAGACGTGAAACATGTAAAACACTCATCAGCATCAGAACTGACTCTGACATTAGCTATTAAAGAGGATATTTGTAATGATGATCACCACTGGTGTATGTGTGATAAGCCAGTGTGCTTGTATCTGTCAGGCGAAGAAGGTTTCTACTGAGAAGGAGTTATTAGCACTGACTCAGTTTCATACGGATGTCAAGTTAAAACATTTTACATTTTAATTATGATCCATGCCATGTTTGCACTGAATTATTACACAGAACTGTACATGTGAAGTACTACAGCATATACTGACTGGACAGGTGTTGTGACTGGCATCCTTCATCATCAGTGTTAACTGGTCTATGTCTAAGTCAAAGTTCAGTGAATAACAGTGACTTCATCGCATCACCTGTCAAAAACAGTCAAAAAAAATCCATAACTACCATCAGGACCTATTGTAATATTAAATTGCATTCATTGTGCTTTTGAAAAGGTTACGTTTTATATTTCAACCTCAAAAGAGCCACACTGAGCATTGTTTGTTGTTTGGCCGCAGTGGACTTGTATTTTGTGCCACTTGCAAATTTCACAGCTTAACTATGTGTGTGCGTCCTTGTTCTGACTTCCTCTTTACACAACTGTTTTTCCTCAGATCCACAGAAGATGCAAATCAGTTTGTCAATGATATGCTCATCCACACGAAATCTCCTCTGTACTTATAGCAGCTCAGCGACCGCTATAAATAACACAGTAAGTCTGTTATCAAGTCATCAAGTGGAAATAACCTGTACAGTGTTGAAGAGATTAAAGCACATAGCAAAGGGTTTTATCCAGTGAATCTGAATAACCTCTACTAAAATGAGTAATTACATATGTGTATGCTATGTTAGATTTTATAGTTTATGTGAGAAGTAATGGCTCAGTGTTTTTTTTATGAATAAAAGTTTGTATTAACTGCATTTTGCAATTTCTTGCAGCTGAACTTACTAATCAACAACCGATTCGGCAACAATATTTTCTGGGTCCTCAATCCTCAGACCAGTGAAAACCTCGCACCATAATTGTAAAATTGTTGTTTTGCTATTTTATACATAAGTGGTTTCATTTTTGTGTGTATTAGTATTATTTAGTAGTAGTCAAGTAGTACAGCCGAATTTATGTATGTGCTAAAATAATCCATAGGTAATTATTAGTGGTTTTAAACTAGGTTAATAAAATCAAGAATTTAACCAATTATATTAATTACAAATAAGTTTTATTTGATTTCTTGTTTAATGATGTTGTTTTGCATGTGTGAATTCCCTTTTCTCACAACAGAAAAATGAATTTCACTTTCCGAATTAAAATTCAAATTTGTGATTTGTTGCTGTCTCATTGTTTTGACTTAAAGTAGTTCATCAAGTGAACTTTAACACCTGTTTCTGATGCTGTAGCTTTATGAATAAAACATTTTTTTCAAGGATTTCAACATATGGTTGTCCATCCATTTTCTATATCGCTGAGTCCCCGCAGGGGTCACAGGTGTGCTGGAGCCTATCCCAGCTGTCATACAGGTGAGAGGCGTGGTACACCCTGGACAGGTCGCCAGTCTATCGCAGGGCCACATATAGACGAACAACATATGGTTGTTTCAATGGAAATTAAAGTGCTATATTGTGACTGAATACATTTCCTGGCTGATCACAGTGTTAAAGTCTTCATAGAAAAGAACGAGTATCGTACTGTTATTCTAATAGGCTGTGTAATCTTTCTTTAGCTTTGTGCCTCTGCACCACATGATCTTCTCCACATTTGACACAAACATCCACTTGGACTCATGGATGAACTGATTAGACTGAATCTTGTCAGATATGCGCAAGCTGCAAATTGACTGGTTTGTGGAGGCAAACAACCACGAGGCTGTAATTCTAGTTTCATCAACGAAGATCATTATTGATAATAGTATCTTATCTATTTTTGTATGTACATCTAAACATCTAAAGTAATTATTACAGATAACAGATAAATGCTAAGTTGTTAAATCCTCACCTTTCCAAATGACAACTCTTGACAGTTTCGGAGAAAAGGAAAAATTATTGCTCCTTTTATCAGCAGCAAACAAACTTGACTTCTCACCTTGGCCCTGACAGCTTAGACTGATATAGATAATCAATAGATAAGCAGCAGATAGATCGGATCCGGTCAGCAGATAAACACATGCTGTAGCAAAGCGTCTCTTAAAAACAAAAACACTAGTGATAAAGCTGTTTTCTCAGGGTCATCCTTGTGTGAATATACACGTTCAACACCTCCATGTTCTCAGATGGTGCTGTTATGAATAGTTAGTGCTTATGTAAGCTGTTGGTACTCTGCACCCTCAGCTTCCTGTGTTAAATGTTTTTTAGGGTTTAATACAGTGAGCGAGCTGGTTAAAGAGAGCGATTGTAATATGAGGAAGAGGCAGAGTGGTCGCTTTTTTTGTAGCTAAATGTGTGAAAATATTGCGAATATGAGTCAACAAATGTGAAACAGTGACAAACCATCAGATATCAGTCAACAAGATACAGAGACGATAAGGCAAATAGAGAAACGCCTGCAGGTTATTTACCGAAAGTATTTTACTGACACAAAGTTTCCTAAGAAGAGAACTCAAAAATAGAGATTTACCTTCTTGATAAAAAAAAATAAAGTGATGTTTTAAGTTGTATTGTTGAACATAAACATAAAAATAATCCTTTTAATACTTTGTACACAAAGATAGATTCGCTTTCTCAAAAGCTCTACAAAGGCATCTTAAAATGACATTTTATTTAAAGTCTCTAATCCAGTGATCCACGTGATTTTAAACTTGTTATTGCTCTTCACATGTTTTCGTGCCTATACAGTAAACGCCATTTCACCTTTAGACTTCTGACACTCCTTTAGATAAAACTGACTCTAAGAATAGAAATATAAACTTAGTTCTTGAAACAGCTTTTGCTTTGCTTGTTCTGCCATCTGACAGCTGGAGCAGCTGTTGCCACATTAACAATGATCCTGATCACTGGACTTGTTTTGTCCTTAGCTTTGATTGGTGAGCAATAATATAAAACCAGCTGTCTGTAAGTGACACATGTAAAGTTAATAAATTAATACAGTTTTTATACTTACTTCAAAATTCATGCAAAACAATGAAAAATATTTTCTAATGCCTTATTTGTACAAATTTGTTTGCTATAGTTGTGTAGGCGTAATTACTTAATTACTAAATCATTTCAGCCACTGTCATGTAAAAATACAAAGTATCTGCAAAAAACACTGAAGCTCCGTAAATGTACATCATCCAGTGATGACCTTCACCTTTTCCTTCTATATAATTCTATATTTGATCCATAATGGAGTTGGAGAGTGGCTCGAGCTTGCATTTGGTTGTTCAGTTACTGGTTCCTCTCTTGCTCTGACTTGTCAGTCTCTTGGACACCAGAACAAGATGTGGATCAAACTTCAAACTGCTGATGATGAGCTGGTGGAGCGACTCTGAAGTGACTTATATCCTGCAAATCTTGCAGAGATGGTGAGTTGAGAGTAGGACAACATGATGCTGTTCTACATGGACCCCTCAGGCCTGTAGAAGAGCCCAGTTGTCACAGTTTTGACACCGTTTTGATTATTTTGGGGTCTGAAACAATTAAGATGCACCTAAAATGTAGACTTTAATTTTAAAATAATTACTTGAACTGTGCAGGATTTACAGCCATTTTTACACAAACACACACACACACACACACACACACACACACACACAATTTTAGGGACTGTTCTGCTCAGCTTTTCTGTGGCAAAGTGTGTGTTATTCCCCCGTTAGATGATTTACTGTAGAAGTGAGCAGATCAAATGGCAATCGAGTGGCATTTCAGAGCAAATATAGCAAAAAGCAAAATAGCTTCCACTGCCAAGCCTACTAAGATTGCTTTAGCCGCACGTCCATGGTTTCATTTCAGAAGATAAACTGGTGTTGTACAGAGATAAAATGATGAAATTTGTGTCACTATTTATATTTTTCAAACTGTATGTTTTCCAAAATGTTACAAACCCACAAACATTCAGCTTTAAGAAAGTGAACATAAGGACTTACAGTCTAGTCAAGACTCTCCAAAAACTATTTGTGACCTTTAACTGTCTGATTGCAGAGATTAAGGCTCCTGTCAACTTGGTGTCGCTGTTGCCTCTCATGGAGTAGCACAGTGTACCACTTTACCACTCTCTGCTGTGGCACTTGACTTTTCCCTTCAGAAGATCAGTGTTGCCTTACTTTAGTCGTGCCTCAAACTGTTGTACAGTATAACATATCATAAGCGATCTTGCTCCAGGACACACAGATGTGCACTAAACATCATATGTACAGATAAAGGCAGATAAAATAACTCCCAGCAGAAGGTCAGTGGCTGTGGTGGCACTACACTCTGTAAATCCAGTTCCTGTCCCACAGGGCAAAATGCCACATCAAAAAATGAATGTTGAACAGTATTTACAGAAAGAAAAATAGAACAGAATTATTATACCATTTCTTTCCACTCAGTCTGCTTTAACTCTTCTAGGACTTTGTTTTTAATGCACACACATTAGTATACTTTCACATTTACATTTAGACGCTTTCATCCTGAGCGACTTGCAAGTGAGGTACAAGGTGAGCAAAAATCTAAGTCAAGGAGAAAAACTTCAAAGCAAAGTGTGTGTGTGTCAGTTTCGTGGGATGTAAGTGCAAGAACATTATTTTTTATTTTTACAAAAGTGCATTTTTTAAATAATGTATTTCAGTGCACAGGAAGTTGCGACATAAAGTTGGGAGTGAGTTTGCTTTTCCATTAGGATAACACTAGTAATGCTTTTTAAATGTAATAATTGTTTGTGTAATAATTCAGCACTGTATCTGCAGTAAATTTGTATTAATATAAGTCTTCATGAGAAATGAATGAGAAATAACAGACCTGTTAAATAAGGAGTTAAATAATTACACCATAAAGCTGAGTGACTATAGCAGAAACACAATACACAGCACTTACAGATTAACACTCAAACCTCATTGTAATTAGTTTAGTTTGCTTTTATTGTAGTTATATACTGTACATAGTACATACATATACAAGAATACACATATGTACACTGACATGACAGACAACTATTATACATATATGTATACATTTAAGTACTTTATACATTAATCACAGTTTATTCTAACTGTGTTATCGCAGATAAGTTTCATTTGGATTTCAATGCTGATTTGATGTCAGCTCGGTTGTTTGTGCACTTTAAAGGATGACAGTGCAGTGGGACGCTGATGACCGGGACTGTGCAGACCTGAGGGGAGGTGGGGATCTATTCGCTGCCAACTGTGAAGTGTACGGACCATGGGTTTGTAAGAGGGAGTCCTGACGGCACACAGATCCACACATTTTTATACATCTTTATTTACAAAGCTATTTACAATTTGCTGACATCCAGACACTGGACATTGTTACATCATTTGGCATAAATTACATCATTTGACTTGCAAAGTTACAAACTTTTTTTGCATGAAATCCAGATTGTTAAAAGGCAAATGTAAAGGAAACGTGTGTCCAAAGATGTTTGCGGTTGTAAAGTCTGTGAAATGTGAAATATTTACAGAAGAAAATGTAATAAAGTTCGTCAGAATGAGTCAGAAGTACATGTTTTTAGGTACTGTATATGAAATGTTTATCATGTGCATATCTGCAAGTGCATTATAAAGTGCATTTAGGTATATAGATGCAAAATATGTCTGTGATATTTTCCATTGTATTCAGACATGAGCTTACACAGTTACACACTCAGTTTAGCTTATTCTATAATATTATATCTTAAATAAATATTTTATATTTACACAAAAGTTGAGTTTTTACACTGCGATTTTTATGGGCTCATAAAAATCTTTATTTCTAACCACATTATGGAGGATTTTTCAGGATCAGATATGGACTATTTCTATTAATATCATCAGCACCTTAATGACGACCACACTTTATCTCCAGTCAGCTTTTAAGCTTAAAAGATTCAAAATTTAACTGAGAAAGAGGGATTGAAACTCAGAATATTTTGCCTTAAAAGTCCAAGCTTTTGCTTTTCAGTGAATGAAGTCTTCATCTTTTGTTTTTGCACTGGGTCAAGACAGTTTCAACATAAAGTCAGAATGAATTTTTCAAGTGTCCAATGAGAGTTACTGAGGTTCATTTTTCTCAGTTCACTGAGATTTCGTTAGGTGGGATGATCGTCATGAGTGTACGACCATCCAGTGGAGCGAACAGGGGGTACAGCTTCCCTGTGAAGTTTCCAGTGAACGTGTAGATGTGGGACTTTGTTTCTGCATTGTAAAAGGAGATCTGTCCCTCTTCGTAATCTAAGTAAATCCCGATACGATGAGGCACAAGGTCAGTTGGCAACAATGTCTCCGGCTTGGTGCAGGCGTAGAACTGGTGAGTGCTGCGCCACAGGACCCAGTAGCCCTGCTTTGGGGTCATTGGGAAGCGCCCATGTCGTTGGGAGTCAGCAGTGGTTAATCCAATCCGCCAGTAGCCTTTGTTGGCTATGTTCACCTCCCAGTAGTGGCGACCGCTGCTGTAGCCCTCCCAGCCCAGCACGCAGGGCCAGCTGTCGAAGCGCTGGGAGCTGGGAGTCAGGTCAGATGCTGAGAGGGCCTCCTGCACCTTACGCTGGTCGTCTGACAGCAGCAGCCAGGGGTGATTGGTCATAGAGTCGAGACTTACATCAGCTGTTAATAAAAAGCGATAAAAAAAGTTCATTCTACTGCAAATTCAGTGATTCTCTGCTTTGTAAGATAAGAAAAAGATAGTGTAGGTTGATTTTACCTGCTGCACTGCAAATCCAGGTCCACACTGAAAACAGAGACACAGGCGTGTTATAGTGGATAATGGATAAGTAAAAGAATATGGTCTAAACCAGTTTGGACCAAGATGGATCTGAGAAGATTAAAAGTTAAAACCTGAGTTGGGGATGTATCTTGAAATTCCTGCTTCCCATGTCCTTTGCTTTGCCAGTAACCATAGCTGTGGAATCATCTTCTGAAAAGGAAAGAAAGAACATTTATTCCCTTACTTTCACCTTTCTTGTTTCCTTATGAGTCAGAAGTTTACATGTTTTACTATGCAGTAAATATCTGAACCTTACTGGTTCCAACCAGATTTATAACAGCCATAATGCCAAACACAGTGCTCCACTTTTGGAAGCTGATTTACACAGTAGCTATGTAACGTTTATTGGTAACAATAAGAATAAACTGCGACGCGTGCGCATGTTAATACATGGTTAGTGTTTCTGTTATAACTGCAGCAGAGGACAGATACAAGCAGGCACTGCCCGCAGATATATTCTTTCAATCTTAAGTCAATTTAAACTTCACTTTCATGTGTGAACATGATGATCTGCCAAGAGTTCACATCAGTTATCAAAAACATTGATTGCTGTATCAGGGCAGGGGGTTATTAGGATCATATAACGTTAATCAGCGAGTCCATTCATTGGTACCTTGCACACATATAAGAACAGAGTTCACTCCAATCAAATATTACGTAAAGGCAGTTGATGACCTGGTCATGTCTGCACTGCATGTCGCCAACATGTTTATGGTTTTGGGTATCGGCCAGCTGCTGATTTGACAGCTCAGCTGTGGGTTATTTGTGAAGTGAAGATGAAGATTTATTTTAATGTCTATAGTTTATGTTTCATTTTGGCTTCTTCTGATAAACCCTGTTTTACGGTCACCTGCTTCTTTTCAGATGGAGATCAGACTTTGACTTGTGGCTAAATAATCCTCACCATTGTATATATCATTGTATAAAAGAGGTGTTTGTGTTTAAAAGTGTTAATTAACCATCTGGAAGACGTTGGAGGGACTCACTGTGTCGTCTTCCTTCAGCAGGGACCAGGTGATGAACTCTAGCAGATGCAACAAGTTGGCCACTCGTTTGTTCTTCACGCCCAGCAGATGCAGCACTTTACCCAGTTCATTGCTTGGCACACCACAACTCTGCAAACACACACAATTTACTTTATGAACTGTCGTCACTACTTGAAATGGCAGAGATGACATGAGGCTGTGTATTTGGACTATGAGGTTTAGCTTTAAGGCTATTCACCTCAGTTGCCTTCTTCAGCTCTTTTGCCCACTCCATTATCCTCAGCTGTGGCCACTCGTTGACATCCTCTTCTTCATTTATTTCATTTTCTTGACTCTGAGATGCCCAGGGATTTTCCTTCAGGAGCTATGGACACAAAACCACAGAGTTATGATTGATGCTTCTGTATCCATCTTTCACAGTTATTTCTGCTACAGAGTTTGCACCTTTGATTCATAATCGATAGTTACAGTATTATCTCTTCCAGCACGCTCAGATAGAGCGTGTACCGACCTTGTCGACGTGACGGAGTTCGTCGGCCCACTCGAGGATCAGTTTCCTGCTCTCCTCGAGGCTGCGCTCAGCGTGACGGTCTGCTCTTTGGGTCTCTGCCTTACTGGTTCCCTCCTTTGGATCACTTCCACCCTGCTAGAACACAACACCACACACTCTTATAAATATAATAAGATAAATGACTAACTCGTGTTAACAGAAATTTGAGTTTTAGGTTCACTGATATTTCTGGGGTCATGCTGGTTAAAAGCAATGAGCTCCAGCTTATTAATATATCTTATCAGCATTAAATAGGGTCTATGTGAGAACTTTTCCATTTACAGGTGTCAAAAGGGTCAGGTCAAAGTCATATAAGATACAGTATATAATGTTTTGTGTAGGTGGTGATGCCCCCTCCACGTCCCAGCCCTGTGTATTCATGCAGCAGGGCAGAGGATCATGCAACTAGGTTGTAAAAGAGCCAATAAACACGGGTCGTATCAGCAGCATCCACGTATCCAGTTAACCTAGTCATCACTCTGCATGAAGACGCACAGTAATAATTTCCCACAGTCGCAAAGTGATGTGTTATCCAATCAGTGCAGTCATAAACGTGGCACAGATGAACTCTTTACACACTAAATAAAGTGCAGTAAGAACAGAGCGATGAACTGTAACTTTGGCTATCACAGTCTACGCACATACAGGTTTTATCTCCAGCTATGAATCATTAGACTCTCATCTGTTTATTCACCTGCCTCCTGCTACCGTAGCCTCTGTATCAGTATCAGCATCGGTGTTTCCTTGTCTTGTTTCCTTGTGTGTTCCCGTTAGACATTCAGCCATGCGCACCTCTCTTTACACTCTGTTTGTTCTTTGTGCTCTGAATTAACAAGTATTAACATGTATTTGTGTCTGGTGACCCCCTGACTCTTTCCATCCTTCACTCATGTCCTACCTTGCAGACTTGGTCCACTTGCTCCTTCCAGTGTTGGATGAACTGCACACACTCCTGCAGGCTGCGCAGATTCTTCAGGCCGTTCTGACGAGGATGTTCCTGTAAAAGTAAAATTTAAATGTTTATTCTCACTGTGGCTTTTTACCAAAGGTCTTTCACAGCCTAGATGGGAGAATCATACAGGTTAAAACTTGACTTTAACATCAAAATGATTTAAACAATCTCAAGAAAATCTACTGCACCTGCTTGTTGAGGCTATTGGCAGGTCTGCTGGGGGCCGAGCTGTGAGCCTGGAGGTTCTCCTCAGGCAGCTTCCAGCGCACAGCCCCAATGGAGCTGCTCTGGGTGGTGCTGCTGTCCTCCCCCGTCAGAATTGAGGTCACTTCTGCAGAGAGACAAATCCAGGAGAAAACATTTGAGTCACAGCTAATGTCAAATTCACATGATGGAGGAGAAAATAGGTAAAAATGTGATCACTATAATAGAGTAACTGGTACTTTCAGCAATCCGATCGCGTTATCAGCTCTATAAAGTGGATTGAACAACGTCATCGATAGTGATAATCCAAACGGTTATTACTATTAATTAGGCCATATAATCTTGGTTTTCATCCACGAATGATAGCGTACATTTATGAGCATCTCTTTGAATTTAGAGTCCATGACATTACGTTTTCTCCCCACACCGATCAAAGGTTGTGAGTTATTAAACGTCCATGTTGCAGAATATGAATCTAAAAACTTACTTTTGCTAGTTTTTAAGATACTTTTCATCTCCATGGTGGCGTCTTCACTCCTGCTGAGAGGAAAGATAAAAGAAAGATAAAATGTCAGACTTGTAATACTGAGAGAAATATTTTACTACAGGTAAGATGTCTGCATTGAAACAGAAAAATTAAAACATCAAAATGTACTTTAAGTATTAAGTAAGTACCTAAAGTGTGTAAAAAAATTGTTCTTCCTCATACATTATTTTATCGCTGGTTGAGGTGCACCTAGTTATAAATATTTATACAGTTTAACCTATATAAAAGACAGATTTTATCAATATTTCAACATTTATGTTTTGTTTAAGAATTTTAAAAAGTGGCAATACAAAAAGCTACATTGTGCTGAGAAATAAAACATTGCTATATATTTTATACCATTAATAAACAAACAATGACACCAGATGTGATTCAATTGTTAAGACAAAAGTTAAATATTTGCAAAAAAATTCTTTGTCTATAAATGAAAACTAACAACTGCCAAAACATACGAATAATTTTTAATAATCATTTTAATAATTGTATGTTTAAAACCAGCCCAGCAATGATTTGTAGATAATGAGATTAAGAAAATGAGACAAATTTAGATTTGTTTTAAAAACTCACAACAAAAACACTAAACTTAACTAAACTTACTACATATATTATGAGATAATCATTAAAAATTGTGTCAAAGAAAAATCGTAGAAGAAAATATATATGTTACAAATTAATTAATATTAATATACACAGTATTGTACAAACCCAATTTCATATAACTGCTGTTGATCATGTCGTACCTTTTGTCCTGGGGAGCAGTGGTGCAGCTCTGTCGGTGGAGAAGACTGGACAGTTTCTGGTACGTGTACACTCTATTTGTTCCTCTCTGCTCGATCTTTGGACTTTTTATGGCCTCTCAGATAGTGAGGGAAACCTTCTGCACAGCTCTCTGACACGAAATCCTTGCAGCTTCCTGTAAGCTACTGGTGCATTTACCACAAGGGTGAAGAGACATGATTCTTTACAACAGTGATAAATGTTTGGAGTCGAGCTCATGGTCTGATTTTAGGGTAATTTACCGTAACTGTGCACTGTATTATGTATAGTGAAACCTGAGATATAACTGACAGAGTGAGAAGCCTGATATTATAAAATATATAAAACATTTTATGAAAATATTATAATAGATTGTTCTAGTCTTTTTCTTAAAATACCACAAAGCACAAACACAAGCAGTCTTAACATGATGTCTAAAATAATATTTTACTGCATTTATGTAAATCATAGTAACAATTATTTATGCCTTGTCACAAATAATATTTATGATTGTATATGATTGTTTATTGTTATTACCTGTAATCTGCAATATCTCCTCTCCAACATAAACCACCATAAAAGTATTAGAAGGAGGAGCTGATAGCATACGCACTGCGTGTAAACAGACAACATCATCACGAAGCTTTCGTCATAATCTTGGGTGTGTGAAATAGTGCAAATTTAAATATTGACTACACCTTTTTATAAAATCATTTGTGCCTTTCACTCATTTTATCCTTATCTCTCTTCCTGCTTCTTGTTTGACTTATTTTAAATATGCATTGTGATGTTTTTCCATAGGACCTAGTAAAAAAAACTTCCTCGACACACACAGTTGAAGGTGCACTACAGTTACACTTCCTGAACAGAGGAATAATGTAACAAAGCCAAAGACCCTGGATCTATGGCTGTGGGGGTCTCTCATGACCACATTGTGGGTCACATCTTCTCCTTCTGTGTTTTTTCTTTATTTTTTATTATTTTCAACATTGCACACTAATACTGAAGACATCCATACTATGACAGAGCACATAAGGAATTATATAGTAAACAGAAAAGCGACCCAGTTTGTGCCTATGTTTTGTTTTGATGACGGCTTTGCACGCTCTTGTCATTCTCTCTGTCAACCTCAAGAAGTAGTCACCTGGTTGACTTTCTAACAATCCTAAAGGAGTTCCCGTAGGTGTTGAGTACTTTCTGGTTACTTTTCCTTCACTCTCCACTTCAATTCAACCCAAACCATCTCAAGTGGATTTAGATGATGAGGGTGACGGTCTGTTCACGTGTAAAGACGTTTGGTTGGAACCAGACAAACTCTTCATTTGTACACCGTTGGTCTAAAGCACATTAAAAAGGCAACAAATGTCACAGATTAACTCTTCATAAGACAATCTGTGAACTGGAAACCAGTCCAGGTGAATCTGATGCCATTAGTGTGCCAAAGCTAAATGTAAAACACATCCTCAGTTATTTAAGATGTTTTTTGTTGACTTCATAATTTCACATTTGTTCTGTCATAGTTTTAATGTTTTTAGTATTAATGTAATAAATAATAAATAACTTGACTTGAAGTGTATGATGTAAGACAACTGCAAGAAAATTATAAAAATGACTCATGACAGAAACCACCCTGTTTTTTTTCAATGTATTCATGACTGACATGCTGTTAAATTATGGGTGTAACGTCTGATATGTATCATCACTCTTCACCTACAGTCACTGTGACATAAGTGGCCATAAACACACATGAATTCTACTATTTTTGGATCAGCTGTGTGTAAGTTTCTCCAGTTTAACCGGAGTCACTAGAAAGTTCTTTTTCAGTAGAATAATTTTCTTCAGTTTATGTGTAATTTGAGTGAAACACTTCATATTAATCTATATTTATGGGGAAAAATGTGCTAAAAGTGTTTTTGTGAGTGTTTCAGATATGTATTTACTTGTGTCTACGTGTTTAAACTTTCCATAAATTGTTCCTAATAAAAAAAACTAAGTAGCTTTGGAATGAACTGCAGAAATGTAAGTGGACAGGATTCAACTAAATCAATTCAACAATCAAAACTTAACAGTGAGTTCAACATTATTGTAAACTGTAACCACAGATTAAAAACATGTTACCCATGAAAATTGCAATTAAAATTACTGTCTGAAGTAGAAGCAGTAAACTACTTTAAACTGTAAAATACCTCAAACTGTCCTGTACATATATTCATTTAAATTTTTTTTTTTTAAAACAGCAAAGACAATATTCTAACACAGTGAATAAAAACTATGAAGAAGTATTAAATGGACAGTGTTGAGTGTGTGTTACATTACGATTTACAAGGGAAATGACTGTGACATGTCATGGTGCTGGGTTACTGTGTGCAGGCACTAATCATGCAGCTCAGAAAGGGCATAGTTTAAACAGCGTTATGTAAAAACCACAGCCATGGGCGGAGATGTGACGGGAAGTATCGTCACATTTATAAGCGAACTTGAAAGCCCCTGGCACCATGAGCTGGTAGGAAGAACTATCAAACCACTTCCTGTACAAGTAGCAGGCATTTATTTTTGAAATGCAGACACTGGAACAAATGTTAAAAAAAAAAAAAAATCAATTTATTTATTTGATGTTTTCTTAAATGCCTTTATATCTTTATTCTCTTAGAGGAAGAAAATTGTTTGTATTTATAAAAGAGTCCAAAACAAACTGTAATATGCTCCGTCAGCACGATACCTTTCAAATATGTACAAACAAGTCAATGCATATAAAAAAATGAAAAGTATGTCGTGTGAGTTGCCGTCTGTTGTCAGATATACATCTTATTTCAAGTGCTGCATTTGTCTAATGCACCCACGGACTGTTTAGTTCCAGCTCTTGAAGAACTGCTTGAAGATGATGGTCTCTTTGCCCTGAGGCAGAATCTCCACCTGCAGCACAGGGAACACAAATGTTTACTGTACACACACAGGAGTCACAGTAAATGTACTGCAGGTGATAATGCAAACTGGAAATGAACTCAGCATGGAGCAGGACTTTACAGCTGTACCTGTGTTTTCATCTTGGGGTACTTCATTTGCTCGATGAAACTATCTGCCATCTGCAGGGCCACTCGCTTCTCTTCAGCGTTTGCTCCGTTACCTGATATATGAGATATCGCTGATTATATCCGCAACAGGCAGTTTAAGTGATACATGTTGCTCATTTCACCAAAGAGAGATAACAGACTGCATTTTTTTGTTGGTTTGGTGCAGATCTTCATATTTGTAAGTTATATTGTTTGTCAAGGAAAGTGCACACATTAATGATAACTGTGCACTGAAAATGTGCACTTCTCAAATCAAACATAGAAACAAAATAACACAATATACCCTAAATCCAAATTCCTATTATTTTTAAAAATCACATCACATCAATAAAAATTAAACTCACAACTGCTGCAGCTTTTCATCACGTTAATGTTCATGTTAAGAGTTGTACAG
>OMLM01005402.1:2823-19018 GCA_900302695.1 Helostoma temminkii | reverse complement strand
GGGCCACTCGCTTCTCTTCAGTGTTTGCTCCGTTACCTGATATATGAGATATCGCTGATTATATCCGCAACAGGCAGTTTAAGTGATACATGTTGCTCATTTCACCAAATGCTCATTGTTGGTTTGGTGCAGATCTTCATATTTGTAAGTTATATTTTGATGACTGAGAACAATATTTGCAATTTGTGATATATGGTGTAATGCGTCTGTGTGCTTGTTTGTCAAGGAAAGTGCACACATTAATGATAACTGTGCACTGAAAATGTGCACTTCTCAAATCAAACATAGAAACAAAATAAAACAATATACCCCAAATCCAAAATACTGTTATTTTTAAAAATCACATCACATCAATAAAAATTAAACTCACAACTGCTGCAGCTTTTCATCACGTTAATGTTCATGTTAAGAGATGTACAGACTGAAACATCAGCCATCAATCTCAGCCTTAACTGACACTACTAAACTCTGTTTTGAGAATAATCTAAAAATATTTTAACTTTATTAATTAGTTTAAATTTGATTCGATTTCATTAAATCACAGCCTTTTGCAGGTATATAACAGCTCAGGTTAGTGTCACGTTTGTTATTAATTGTCCAGCACTAAGATACATGCACATATGTGTATAGGTAGAGATTACAGTATGTGAGAAAACTAAAATAGTTTGCAATCACGTGACTGTTATGATGAGCAAAACTCAGATGCAGAGCAGTAGGTGAGAAGCACGATCGATGAGATGGAGAAAACTTTGCTAGTTTAGACGATGTTGTGAAAGCACTTAAAAACAGATCACTGTTATGAAGAGTTGTGATTTCATTCAGTTGAATTGAAAGATTTGGCTGCTGTCGTGTCAGTAATGACAAAAACAGAAAAAGCATTAATGATTCTTATGCCTCAGATCATCAATCATTATTTTTCAGAGCACTCATTAATATTTCATCCAATTAGATACAGAATATCGCTGCCATCTAACGACTATCATGTTCCTGGAGGATGCATTTCAGGCAGCAGAATGAACGTTGCTGGTTCTGGTTCAAGTATTATTTCCTCACCTTTCCAGACAAAGATCTTTCCGTTGGCGCCGTTGTCCAGAATGAAGCAGTCATCACGAACCAGCTGCTCCTGTGCAAACGGGCTCTTCTCCGACACTTTGGTCAACTTCATAGAGCCTGTCGCGTCAGACACCTGCGTGGTGAACGTTCGTAGGTTTATGCTTGTGAAAGTACGGTAGTTTGACATGTCGGTGCAGTTTTTGAAGTTACCTTGTAGAGCGAGGCAGAGTTGGAGGCGTCTGCTTTGCTGTCGTCTTCTGGCGTGCTCTCTGCCAGCGCTGGCATGGGTCCCAGGACCTGCTCATCAACATAACACACACCTTAAAGACTCCCTAAAAGATTCCTACTCCTGTTTCTTCAACAGCGTTAACTTGACAGTAAACATCTTGGAAAGTGATTCTTCCATCGTCTCCCAAATAAAACAACTTGAGTCTATACTTGCCTTGAGCATCTCTTCAGGCTCTTCCCCCTCGTTGGCGTCCACGATACGAGCTTTACCGTGTCTGTCTGTGTCGCGGATCAGCGAAGCGATCTCACGGACTTTCTGCTTCTCGAAGATGTTGGCCTGCGATCCGATCCATGTCACAATCGTCTAGAGAGCAGCGAGGCGGCGTCAGATAAGCACCAGTGAGAAAGTGACACATTTTTCAGCACAGACACGTCACATTAAGGAAAGTGGATGATTCCCGACGTCACCTTTTCAGCTTCAGTACTGTGCATGTCATTTAGTTCGGTCTACAGTGTGTGTCCTCACCTCTCCAAGATCGAGGATGAAGCAGTCTCCCTTGTTGAAGCTTTTCCAGGTCAGCTCCACCTCCTTGGCACGAATGTTGCGTTTCCCTTTGATCTGATACAACCTGTTCACCGTCCCTGAGTCCTGAGTCTTCCTGAAGCCTGATTCTACACCTCCCTCCTGTGAAGAAACAGAAAGAATAATTACGTAAACAATCAAACAAATAAAAAAACCAGGAACAACGTTTTGGATTTACTTTTGTATGTTTATTCTTCATTTATATGTTTCTGCTGTGAAATGTCGCAGAGATTTCGGCTTATGGAGGATCTACTTGGCATGTCACTGATCGCACTTTGACACAGAAACACACACTGACACAGAAACCTTAATATTTAGGGCGCTATAAATGATAAATAGGTTTATCCAGTAATAAAAGAAAATAAAGTGAGATATGTTTAAAGGCAAATCATAAGCAAAGTTACTTCGGTTGCTTTGCAGGTTTTTAAATTTTCATTGCAACTGAAATTATAGTAAATTTTTAGTGTACTATTCCTCAACAGCGCTGATTTTTCACAACCTGCCTTCTCATTCAAAGCCATTAAGAAATTAAATGAAATGATCTTTCTGCTGTTTTAAAAACAAGAAATGATTTTAGTAGTTTTTCTTGTGATGTCAAGAAATAGATTTTAAGTAATCAAGTGTGTAAACACACTTGTTCCCTGCACATGGAAATGAGCTGTTGGCAAAGTCTGGTGCAATGCATCTTTTCTAACTGTGTGAGTTTTTGTACATAGTCCCTGATAAATAAACTTCATATTAATAATAATAAAAAAATTCAATACTACTGATCTGCTCAATTGATACAATCAAGCAGAGGGAATCATGCAGTTTAACATGTTAATAAACTTTTTAAGAATAAATTTTATTGTATTTATTTTCTTATGTTTATCTTCTTTAATTTACCTTTATTTGCTTTTCTATTTTGACTTTTTTTAAGTAAAACACTTTTAAAACAGTTGCTGCTTTAAAATATAAAAGCCATAAAAGCCATTTTGAAAAGAGATGCTGTTTATTGTTTTATATATTTTTTTGTGTCACTAGATTAATCAGTGGGTTTAGATTCTCTTGGAGGACTCTAATGTATACACATAACATTTCATGTGCATGACAGAGGCTGCGGACACTTGCCACCATATTTACCCTACTTACTTAATTACCCTGCACCCTACCCTACTTTTAGCAGAGAGGAGTGGCTGGAGGAAAGACAAGATCAGTACACAGAGATAGAGCCTCACGTCCACCCAAAGTCTGACTAAAACTGAAACCAACACAGTCTAAAGAGTTTTTACTTCAAGTAAGTCTCAACCAATTAGTATTTGGGAAACATTTGGGGAAATTGTTAGAAAACAATTAGTGAATAAAAAAAAACTATAAATAAAAAATATAAATATAAAATAAAGCATTTGCTGAAATGCAATTTTTCTAGTTAAAAAAATGTATATTTATTTTACTTTATTTATTATTGTTATTTCAGTTCAAGCATCCAGAACATCAGGGCTATTTCTGGCCTTCACCTTGTAGCTGACCCCCCTCGGGAAGAGTTTCATAAACTCTGGGGACTCGTAGCCCTGAATCTGCCTGTGCTGAACAGGTTCACCACCCAGAAAGTTGTCCAGCTGAGTGGCCAGCATAGCACAGGCCACCTGCTCATCCCGAGATGACTTCTCACCTGCAACAGAGATGCGATTTGTCAGAGAGGAAACATCAAAATATGAGAAAACAAAGTAAAAGTGAGAGGAGAAGAAAGCATTAGCAAATGAGGCCACAAAGGTTAAGATGTCAGAAAAAAGGGGGAACAAAGAGACACTGACAGAGGTGAAGGGTCATGGAGACTTGAGATGAGAAGCAAACAGTGGATAAGACAACATGGGTTCATCAATTGTAAACAAGCAGATGAGGGAGGGAGGAAGGGAGGGAAGGAGGGAGGGCAATGAGCAAAGAGAGTCCTCTCCAAGCTGTGACAATCAGCTTAGTGTTACCTAAGCACCGGATACATGCTGGAAACAACAGCCACATTTGAGTACTGTAACAGTCCTCATGCAATTTTAATGAGCTCTGCTCAAAACCCATCCCTGTTCCTGGTGGATTTCTTTCCCTCTCATCATCCCCTCATCCTCCTCCAGCCTCTCCCCTAACACAATGATGCAGTAGGTCAGGACTAAGTCTCATGTGTCATCACTGTCAGCAGGAGCGTTATTAGCTCATCGACTGCAGCCCTCGCGCAGCGTTAGGTGTGGACTCAGCAGTGGACAGTGGTTACCGCTTTTGTTAGACAGGAGGAAAACAGAAACGGGAGAAGCATCCATTTCAGGACTGCACATTTCAAATGAGTCTGGATGGATTTAGCACAGCTAATTCAAAACCTTGTCAAAATCTGGTGCCTACATTCCCCATAATGCAACTTTGCTGCTGATAGTTCAGCTGGAGAATCAGGTATATTGTGCAATCAGCAGCAAATGCAGCTTGATCTGCTCACTTCACACAGATGAAAGTTGTTCCCAAGGCCACAACCCTGAATTTTTGTGTTTTCAGTTTTGTTGTAGGACAAATGTATAAAGTGCGAAGTATTGGTTGAAGAACTAAGATCCAACAAGACGACAATAGAAAGAAGCACATTGTCTGAAGCTAAGAGAAGATCATTAGTGACTTTCACCAGTGCTGTTTCTGAACTAGGATTCACTGGAAATCCTGATTGGAAATCTTCATACAGGTTATTCCTGGTGACGTTCCTTTGCTGCTGCTTTTTCAAGGATTTTAGATATCAAGTAACAAGTAAGTCAGACTGAGGTCTTACAAACAAATCTAGACTTGTTTCTCTGTTTATCCATCGGTGCCAGTTGCAGGGAGGATCTGATCCTCTAAAAACAACAACACAAGAGACATCATGTAGTTATTTCTACAGGTCTAATACTGTACATGTAGTTTAGTTTAGTGTAATGTTCAAGTACTTTTGTTATCCAGATGCTGATTGTTTATCTCCACTATCACTGTCTGTGATTGTGTTCATGTTAGAAGAAATATGTCTACCACAGTTGGTACAATTTTCATAACACAGTTTTCAGTTCTGCATCCAGCCTATAAAGATCTGACTGGCATGGTTGTTTTACCACCCAGGGAATAGACTGTGAGAACCAAACCCGTTTGACTTACTGAAAAAACAACTGTGTTGATTAGTATCACTTCTTTTTTCATCACTCAAAAATGTCCTATCCTCTTCTGGATCTTGTTAGTTTTTGCTAAGAAGAAAATGCTACTTAGCTTTTCTTTAATTACTAAATTGACCTGATTAAATATTAATTGTCTGACATTACTGGCTGATTTTATTCTGAAACCAGATGCCATCGCTGTAAACGTGCCATGTACTGGGTTGACAAAGAGCTTTAGTCTTGAGGCTGCATGGCTACATAACCCTGTTGTGCTCTGGCTGAGGGGATAATGTGCTCATTCACATTCTGTTTGGCTCAAAATGAAGCTTGTGGGTTAATTAACAATCAGCACCACCTAAGGCACAAAATATCCGCAATGATCCCTTTGACTCATGGCTGGTAGCGCCTTTATGACACATTCTGTGGGGGCGTGCTCACAAAGCTTTCAGTTTAAATAGTTTTTCCAAGTGACACAATTTTCGAGGAGTTCTTATACTAGACTAGATCCTGGTAAAGATAATAGTTACTCACAAAGCATATTAGCCCTTAAGAGAGCTCCTGAGGTCAATACTCTTAAAGAGGAGGAAAACTTTTTAGAGGCTTAAGGGTTTCTTAAGCAGAGGACAAAATGGTGGCAAGACAGAGAGACAGAAGGAAAGCACATTTTTATTTCTACGTTGTGACGAGCATGTACAGAAGTGAAGAGTCGGAAAGCAACAGCCACTGTTCTGTAGGAAACCCAATACGTCACAGGAAGACTGCACAGTATTTACATTAACTGATTTGAACACGGAGGGATGGGGCGCCACTAATTGTTAGTAAGGTGTAAATATTGGTTAAAGATGAAGATGCCTGGATAAATAACTTTAAGCTCAGACTCAGTTTCTTAAAATCAATCTCATCATAACCCAGATGTGCCTGTAGTTGCTCACCGATCCACATGTGGAGGTCGGCTCCTTGTTCGCCACGGTTGTCGAGCACCAGATACGAATCCCCGTTGTAGAACGCTCCCACTTCAGATCGAGCCAGCAGCACAGCTTTCATCTTCTCCACCCTCCACACCCACAGGCCGGGGTTCCGGATCTCTGGACCGAACTGGCCTGGTGCTGCCTGGAAGGGGAGCATACTGCAAGAGAAGAAGAAGAGAACAAATGATTCGACAAAAGGAAGGAGATTCTGGTGAATGGTGCCCTAGAGAATGTAGATAATAATAATAATGACAGACTACTATTAAATATGATTTTTACAACAAGCAAACATGGTCCTTTGAGTCATGGCTGAAAATGTGCCACTTTGTCTGATTAACTACACAAATCCTCTTCCAGAGGGGAAACAGGTGGCTGATGCAGTAGTGTGAATATGTGGAGTTTTAATTTAGTAAAAAGAGTTCTGTTTTTGGTTGAATAAAGAGAAGTGAAAAGAAGAAGTTCTGCCCACAAAGTCCTGAAAATTTGTACATGGTTCTAGGCTTGTAACCATCACATGACGGGTAACTTAAGTCTGGATCTGCTCTTCCTTGACTTCCCTTCATTTGCAGACTGGTGTAGGCGGATAAGAAATAGGTTTAATCACAAAGAGAGAACTCAGCTGAGATGCCTCCAAACCACAAGGATAGAGAATGTGGTTGATGTGATGGGTGCTACTACACTGAGTCAACAAAACAAGAGGCTGTGTTATGTGCCTAAATACCACGGGGTTCATTGCATCACTTTTATGCAACACAATACCAAGCCCTCCACACTAGACACTAGAGTCTCTGTACAAAACCAGGTGTGGCTCTATACAAGCTTGATCATGTCACAAGTGAGACTTGGTTGAGGCACTAATTTACAACTCATTATCTTGATGTTCACACAGGAAGAAGAAAACAGCAGCAGATGTTAATTTAGTACATGCACCACCTCACCGCACCTTACTTTCTTCCTGTCTTCTCTTGTTGTGCTGCATTTTGTTTGAGACGAGGTTTGTAGACAGACCAGTTTCTTCCACCCTCTGCTCTTTTCTCTCACTTTGTCCAAAGGCATTGTTTTGTGACGAGAGGTGTCAAACTTCAAATACATTCATCTTACACCTTACGTACACATTGTCAGTGTCAGTGTTGTGATTTTCAGGTGTGAGTGAAACTAAAACGTGTCAGAGATTCATAAATGTACCATAAAACAACAGAAACATGAAATGGAAAATGGTATATCTGAGGACAAAACAATGAATATTTCATTTTGCCTCTGCTCAGAACAATCATCCAAACCCAAAGTCTACTCTCACTAACAGAAACTAAGTCCACACACGATATTTTATTATTCAACAGCAGCACAAACTACCTTCTCCAAAATATTTAACACTGTAGATAACAGATTAATTTGGAAACTGATTTTGTTCACAAAGACCTCAGTATTTTTTTGTTTCTGAATCTATATCAGAACATCACAGAACCACAAAGCAATTACACTGTAAATGTTCAAAAGTAGTAAAAACTACGTTGCTGGACGTGCATGCTCATGTTTAGTGTGCTAGCCACAGTGAGCACGGCCTCAGCAGCAGCAAACACTACTCCATGAGTTAAACGTGACACTAATTTCATTCGTTAGTCATCTGAACCTGTTTTGGTTTGGACAAGAGGATGGACAGCAGAAACAGGTGTTTCTCCAAGAAGCCTTGGCTAAGGTATGATGGCGATTTAATCATTTTAAAGGATCTGTTGGTGCAACCCCAACCTCCAGAGCATCAACTACAACCCAGCATATACCACCGGCCAAAGTGTTAGTGTCCTTCTGTGCCAGTGCAAGTAAAACAACAGCAGGAAATTACTTGAGTGATAGCAGAGTTTATCGAAGGCCTGTTTAAAGGACTTGGTGAGGATACTGAAGGCAGCACAGTGCCCCATCCTGCACATACCCATCACAATCACGCTGAGCATAAGGAGATGTATTCAAACAGTTTGTGTTGTCAGAATTACAGTCAAACACCAGAGATTATTCAGTTCAACATGAAAACTTCAAGTAACGTCGGCAAAGTCTCACATTTAAGAGATGAGAAGCGGCAACTGTTTGGCTTTTGTGTTTAAATAAATGAATCTCACTTAACTACACACACACGCATTCTTATCTCTCAACTCGAGAAGTAGAACTAGGTTTTTCAGAGCATTCTACAACGTGTCTTCTTAAAAAGATGATGATAAGTTGCAGCATAAACTGGAGTCTGCTCAGCAGCGAGGGAGATCACAGCGTGAACTATGCAAACTGTCCCTATCCAGTGAAGACCATGAGCTCCAGGACACTTAAAAGTATGTTTTGAAGGTAATTTTTTCCCAGTATTGTCAACAACATGGTTCAAGAGGGAGCTATCACTCTCAAAACTGTTGTTTGACTATAAACAAAGAAGGTTTTCTCAGTTTCTCAGGCTTTGACAGGTTTACTTACTGGCATTTCCTAAGCTTTCGATTTTCCCTGCATATCCAAAAGGTATCCTCAGGAGTAGGAGACTGCTTCGATTACCATGCAAGTTAAATAATGAAATTATCTCATGTAACTGAGGTTACACGATTTACTTGTATATCTAATACAGCTGTGTTCCACATTTGCAGTTCTGCGTTTCTGCAGATGATAAAAAGGTTCTGAAACCTTACAACTATGCTGCAGCTGACTTGAGGTTTCCTCTCTTTTGATTAGGAAAACTCTGCCGCTTTATGGGGTTTTGCTCGCTGCATGATCGTGATCACATAAATACAGTATTGCAGTGTTACATAAACAATATAATGCACATGGTGAATTTACTACGCTTTTCCTCAATGCTGTTTCTCAGCAGTATAAGTTTCAAAGAGCAGCCATAAGTGATAAAGAAGAAGTGGAAAAACAAACTATTGGCAAGATTGAGTCAGAAAACCTGTCCAATATGCAAGACACTGCTGCCCACTCTGGCACTCATTAGGCAGCAGAAAATGTTCACACCATTAGCGCCGATTGTCAGCGTTGTGGTCAGTCACACAGCATCTCCACCTCTTTCCGTTTTCTGCAGCCGAGTCACTCTCCTCTGCAGATACGTCATGTTGCCTAACTTTTACGACTATGAAACATTTAATGTAATTGTCAGCAATAAACTTGTGCCGTTTATCGGAAAAAACAATAGACAGGGTGTGAATATGAACACATAAAATTGTAAACTAGAGTAGGAGAGTAGTTAACAAAGGGCCTGAGTCAGCACATCCAGGGGTCATTGGGTTAAGGTTACAGTGCTTGGATAGCTGCTCTAAAGTAAGTAAAGAGGCAGAGAAAAGGCCCTGGTCCACTTAACTGTATGATCTCCTCTGGTACCTCTGGCATGTTGTCTGGGTCCGGCTCCATTCTGCGTGTCCGCTGGAGTGTGTGTGAGGTAGTAAGGGATCAAGAGTTCTGGAGAGGAGGAGTGTTTGCGCTCACCTGCCCTCGTTAGCTTGTATGAGGGAGGTAACTGGAGCCAATGTGATGAAAGCCTACCTACAGCCTGTGGATAGGACGCCCCATGGGGTGGGGTGGTGTAGTAGAGTCGGGTTCCTAATTCCTGGCTAAAGCTAAACACCAAATAGATAATTACTGGGAGAGCAAGTTGCTGGATCTCTTTCCATTCTTCCCTGGCTCCAGCTCTCCATCTCCGTGTGTACCCTCTCCCTACACAACAAAAACAGCAACAGCTAATGGCTGTAAGACCCTCTATTTCTGTTTAAAGCAGATCTTCGCAAAGAAGTCAAGGCCTCCAAAAGGAAGAAGGGGGCTACTTCTTTGTCGTTATCCTCTCAACATCATACTCCTCATTCATCAAGTTCCATGTATGAAGCAGTAGGCCTGAATCGACAGAGCTGCAGAAAAGCTGAAGTGAAACTCGTGCTCATTTACTCATTAAAAATGTGATGTGACTCTGAGTCACTACCACAGCTTGGATTGACAAACCGAGCTGAATGAAAAGTGGTTTTAAAAAGCCATAGTTCTTGGTTTTGATAAAATGTCAAAGGTAATAAGTACATAAAAAGTCAGGATTTACCTTAATTATTAAGTTTCAGACACAGTAACATGAGCCATTATCTGTAGGTGGAAGTTGAAAATTATTATTAATTAAAACTGACAATGCACCGGCAGCTTACCACTCATTATGGGTCAGTTTTTCTTTCTGGGTCTACATTGAGTCTACATTTTGTTCCAGTTTTTTTCTACTAAACTGAGGGAGGAAGACAATGATTCAAATCTAATTTAACAAACAGAAACTGGGGGTGGAAGTACACATAATTAGCTATGTCAGCCACGGTGTTCTTATTAACATCGTCAGCACTCTCTTCAGCAGAACTTTACACCTCTTGTGACAAAATAATCTCAACCCAAATGTCAGCTTGCTAGTTTTTTTGGTTTTTTTTTTTAAATCAACCATATCTGTCACCAGCAGATAGAAATGTTATCCTCATTATATTGTATAGTTGCAATAACATTTCATACAGCTCACTGCTTTTGGATCATAGATTCATACAAATTTCTGTTTAGTTCAGTAGGGCAATATCTGGTCATAATAGGAGATAAAAAAAATACACAGCGGCAACACTTTGGTACATCAACGTAAGCTCAATGTTTAGTCAACTCATTTGCACAGTAACAATTGTGAGACCAAAGTTTGGGCAATTTTGTCTTTTTATTAACTTGCAATTAATTTTCACTGGTAAAGTAGCAAGAGGCTAGCTAAGATGTGGCAATGAACGTGAGCATTTCCTCGGTAATCACCTCAATCATTTGAGATCTGTATGTCAACACTGAGGAGTGACAGTACTGATACAATTAACAAATCCACATGAGCACAGTGAGAAAAACCTCAACTCAGTCTTCCTCGAATACAGTTGAAACACTTGTGTAACACTTTGTCAACTGTGCATATATTGCCAAACTTACTCGCATTTCATGGTTTTGGTTCCTCTGTGCAGACAGAACATCTGCTTGTTTCACACACTGACATTTTTGTGATTTACATTTTACGCTTTGTGGTGAAACAATTATTTAACCATGGTGAGCGGTGGTGGTCTGTGCCTAAACTGCTCATGTGTTATGATACACACTCACTGACCACTTTATTAGGTACACCTGTATGATCTAATGTAATCTACAGTAATACAGCAGATCTGCCATGAATTCTGCTTGTGATTTCTCAGTTTTATGTTAAAACTGTCAGAAAGGTGATAATTCTACTACATGTTTATGTAGGAGGTGATGGTCAGTGGTGGAATTGTACTAGAGTGAATTACTGTATATAAAGAGGTGTTTAACCAGTCCATTTAAAATAAATAAGACTTCCTAATAGGTGTACCTAATAAAGTGGTCACTGAGTGTACAGGCAGATGACACATAATCTTCGCTTTTTCAAATTTCAGTTATAATTAAAGTCTAACCATTTACACATAATTGACTGCACAAAACTTATTTTTAGGTGATTTATGGGACAAAATCCTGACAGCGTATTTACTGTACTGAGATCTGTTGTTTGTCCTGTTAATTTTACAGTTTAATGAGCTACAGCTACGAAGGATTTGATCCTAAAACAGCAGAAACTTCAAAATACAACTAGCCTCATAAATCTCCATAGTACAACGAATGAAATGTATATTGCTGGGGAAAATGAAAGGAAATAGGCCTGCGAACGAGACAAAGCGAAAACAAATCAGCCTGACAGATTAGAAGATACAAAGTTTTGGCCTCGGCTACTGAAGCAGTCAGTGGCGCCGGTTACATAGAGAAGAGATGCAGTCAGAGTGGATGGAGGTGTTTAAATGGAAACACAAGGTCACAGATACAGGACTACAGGGGTCACTGAGTCAATCAGGTATTCATGCGTTGATAGGCAGACAGAAATATGAGAGCAGACAATAAGCAGGCAAACAGAGCAGCAAGAGACCTGAGAGCAATCTGTCAATGGACCGTTAGTGTACACAGTGTGTGTTTGAGCTTGTGAGATTACACGACTGAAATCAGGACAGAGTGATGCAGACGTGGAGAAACTGAGAAGACTGAAAAAGAATGAGAAAGTAAATATGGTAAATTCTTTTTTTAGGAAATGTGAACTTACATTATGTTACTTAACCAGGTCCCAAGCTTTCAGGCTGCCCCAAAACCCCACCCTGTCTTTAAAGTGAAAGTAGTGAAACAGCTGCAGCTAAAACAATAATGTATAGGAAGTTGAAAAGGAACAAAGCGAAAAAGGAAATTAGAGGCTGTGTAGTACAGAATATGTACTGAATGAATGAAAAGGTGGGTGTCGGACATCTGCACTGTCCTGCTGTTAGATTCCTCAGCTGATTTCAGTAGGAGTGAGCACAGAAAAGAGTGTGTGGGCAGAAAAATAGGTTTTAAGTTAAATATTAGGAAAAACACCAAGAAAGACAGAAAAACATTTCTGTGCAACACAGACATTGCAAACAAAGTTTCTTGTTGAGACTTACTTTGGATAGTGAGCTGGCGGTGGGACACGACAAGTCTGAGCTGAGAGTGGGAAGAAATGCAGTCATGCAGGGAGAAACACGTCCTTAGACACACAAATTCTTTCTCTCTCTCTCTCTCCCCACACCAGATATTTCCTGCCTGTGGTGGCTTAAGCCCAGCCCCTGACAAAAAAAATCAAAAAGTGCAGACACTTAACTGAATGAGTCATTTGAGTGGAAAGAGAATTTAAATAAATCACAGACTAGCTTATGAAATTTTAGCTCAAATTCCCAGCTGATACTGGACATTACAAAAAAATGTCCTGTTGTACGTCTACCCAAAATGTTGGGACACTGCAAAATCTACATAGAAACTGAATGCATTGATTAGCTAATTTCATAAACCCATACATTATTAACAATTTCACAAAACAGAACATATCAAACGTTTAAACAAAAAAAAGTACTATTTTGGAAAAGAAAAAATTGGGACAGAGTCAACAAAAGGCTGGATAAAAAAAAATTGTGTAACTTTAATGTGCTGTAAACAAAACACGACTGATTTCTGCAGTGAACTTTTTGCGCCCTCTGCACACTCTATGCAGAAACCAGAACAGATCATTTCTCTTGATGTGAGAACACATTTCAAGTGAACTGTGTCCAGGTGGGTGCTGCATGTGTGAACATGAAACTCTATGTAAATAGTCCAGTGAAAGTCCGGAGTGAATATGTGGAAACAGCTTTAGAGAGTCAGAGTATCTCAGCAGTAAAGGTTCACCAATGTGTAAAACGCTGCATCTATAATTTCAGAATAAGATTTTGACTTTGAATATCATCATCTACAGTACAGTGTATCATCAAGGCTGAAATACACTATTTCACTATGCTCATGATCTTCAGGCCCTCATTCAGATGACTTCTTCCATATTTCAGCATGACGGTGCTAAACTGCAGCATGGCTTCGTAGCAGAAGAGGGTAGGTGCTGAACTGGCCTCTACTAAAACTACAGCTACAGCTCAGTTCCCAGACACTTACACTGATTCTACATCGCAGTAAACATGGCCCTGTCCCAACTTTGACACATGTTGCTGCCATCATTTATGTTATTTTTTTTGTTTAAACATTTTACATGTTTTCTATGTTCCACTGTCAATAAAATATGGATTTATGACATTTCCAAATCATTGCTTTATGGTTTTGGGTAGATTTTATGTGTATGTTTATGCGTCACAATTTTTTGGGAATTGGGGTTTAACCAGTAAAAATTTAGTTTTAAATATTACTGTGACAATTTTCTGTTCAATATTTTGTTGCTCAGTCATCATAATAAACATGTACGAAATCTAAATTACAACACAATGTATTTAATATATATAACAATCTTTCTGTTATAAGTGATTCGACACATCCACAGTTGACATATATCACCATGGCAACCAACCAAAACATATTATTAGATGGATTCCCCTGGTCAGACACACCCAGAGCACAGTGCAGCCTAAGAGGAGTATGTGGAATGGATTTTCCAGTTTTGATGATTCATCACTGCTTCAGCAGAAATTAGCTGCTGACGCATACACTTAGAAACTAGGAAAACCCTCTGTTATCTCCATATGGGTGTGTAGTAATGTGAGGTATACTTATATCATATACACCAAATGATTTTACTTATCCGAAGGTGCAAATGTCACCTTCAACTGAGTGTATACTTGCCTTCAAACTCTGTACCATCATGCTGTTTGAGTACACAAATAGTCACATTGTTATTGTAAGGTGATGTTTGTACGTATTAGGTACGAATATAGAATAATATTGTGTTAGTAACTGCACATTCAGCAAGGTCTTGTTCACTCTGAATAGTTTTGAGTTTCTATTAAACATTTTTGAAAATATTTATAGTATTTGATTGAGTGAAAGACTTTTGTGAGCAGAATTGAAGTATCAAATCAATAAATGTATTCAAATTAAATACAATGGTTAACTTGAGTAATATTTTTAATTTAGCTGAGATCAAACATTCAAACAAAACTCCACCAAATGTTTAATTAATATTCACGCAACACAATTACTGCAGTCTGTAAAGTAAGATTAACTTTCCCCCCCACAAAATTATGCTTATTCTTAATTCTTATTTAAAGCAAAGTTTATTTTAAAGTTTAGTAGTGAGCTCACCATGAAACATAATTCAGGTGGGATTTTGTGGCAATGTGTATAAATATAAAAAACATTTAATGGTGCAGATATGAAAATGTGAGTTTATCATTTCACTTGTATGAATGACTTGCTGATTAATTAATGCTGAGCTGGAACAAGAATCATGTAGTTTCCAACACTTTTTAAAGATAAAAACTTGGTAACATCTTGATTGTATCAGTGAGAAGGCCTGACCCATTTTGTATTTGTGAGTGGCCTCTTGTTGGGAAAGAAACACACACCAAACCCTTCTGTCATTGACAGACTCACTTCTCCATCTGGTGGCTAGAAAAGGTATCTGACTGAATCAATTAATACTGTGAAACACCTGCACTCCTGCAGGTCCAGCAATGTTTTTCTCAAACATCTTTCACGCTTTTAGAGCCATGTCTTCACATATTCAAGTTTCACCTGGTGTTTTGTAGGGTTTGCTGTTATCAATGTAGCAAGCACAAACAAGTTATATTAGTTATATGATTGGTGTGGTCATATAACTAATATAAGTCTCTGTTTGTGCTGCTCGTGTATTTAAAACCCATATTCTGATGCCATTTTTAAAATCCCAGAGATTTCTCTAACAATGTGCACAAGGAATAATAATAATAAATTAAATTTCGCAGTTGTGCTAATGTTAGCAAGAGTTTGTCGAAGTTAGAAGCAATTAAATCTCATAGCACCAACCGCTTTCCGTAGTTCACCTTAGTGGATTCAGGGTTGTGGTGGCAGGTGGATCCAACTCACCTCACTTAGTCAAAGTAAAGCAGTTTGTTGAAGTTTTGGCGCGAAAATCCCCTCATCCCTTTGCAGCTGTAAGGTCTTGTTGTTTCAGTACTTCTAAGTCAATTGGTTGATTGACGGTCGAATTTCCTGTCAGTGAACAGGTGAGCTCACAGCCAGGTGAGAGCGCCCCCAAGAGGAAGGTGTGGTAGCTTCCAGCTCAGCCTTGGTGAGTCAGACAAGATATGTAGGAAAAATATATATTGTAGAAGGTAAATTAATTTAAATTACATATTCTACACAAATGTATATCAATATAGGCTATTTTCTGTCTGTTTGTCACTCCAAAATGGAACAATCACCACCTGACCACTGGCATACTGAATAGCATACTAGAAACTGTCATAGGGAGCTTCTTTCTGTATTTTCTTTCTTCTGGCTGTATCTCAGTGCTGTCGCACTCTTGTTGGTGTCCTACAGTCAAAATCGGGACCCCATGTGTCTCTGCAGGTCTGACCATTCATATTTATAACAAGTTCATTAAACAAGATTTGTAGTTCTCCCTTGAAAATGGGGGAGTGGGTCATATCTAAACTGAGTTACAACCTCCAGCTGAAAGTAAGATCCCATCCACTTCCTCTGGCGTGGTCGTGCATTTTTTTATAAAAACTCTGAGAACAAATGGTGTAGAATTTTATTCTCAAATATAATTTGAGGTACTTTTTTTCTGCTATTGTGTATTTGTACACGGCATTTAAATTATAGTTATAGTTACTGATCACTTTGCAGATGAATATTATTTACACAAATATGTATCAATCAACACAAAATAATATATATCATGAAATGCTAACTTTAAGTACTTTTTG
>OMLM01005401.1:117040-157156 GCA_900302695.1 Helostoma temminkii | reverse complement strand
TGGACCTGGACTAACATTGGAATGATTATATGTTCCCTTTATTTTTTTGAGCAGTGTATAAACATAACATGAGGTTGAGGCAAAAGCCAGTGTATTTTGGCTGTAATGTTGGGGTGGAATGGTATGTGTGTGTGTGTGTGAGTGAGAGAGAAAGAGAGAGAGAGAGAGACAGTTGTTGCTCCAGTGTCACTCCTTGCCTCCCTCGGGAGTGTTTAGACCTTTAAAATCTCCTCCTCTATTTTCCGCAGGCCGCTAACACTCCTATCAATCTCTTCTTGTCCTCCTTACTTCCTTTCCACCTTCCCTCCCTTGTTTATCCCTCCTCATCTCTCCCTCCTCTTTAAACCCCAGCCCCGCTCCAGTTCACTCAGCTTCTCATCCAGTCTCCTCTCTATTTCCTGCCTTCCTTCCTTTCTCTCTCTCTCTCTCTCTTTGATTTCACACCCTCTCTCCTCTCTTGTTTCTGTTCTCATCAACTCTCAGATGCTCGCATTCTCTTCTTGTCTTCCCTCCCCATCCCTCCAACACTGAAGCAGCTATTTATAAGCCAACTGTACACAAGTGCAGCATTCAGGAAGAGAAACAGGCAGAATGAACGGAAGTATGTGAATTGTTTTGTGTGGGTGTAGCAGTGCAACAAATAACAGTAACTGAATCCGATGGTAACATTTATTTTAACCCTATTGCATCATAGTGTTGTGTCACGTCATATTTCAGGCATGTAGCCATAGTGGTTTAGAGCATAGCTTGTCTTTAAGCTCATGGGCATCTGGCAAACTTTTTGTCAAACACAGTACAGTCTTACGAAGTCTGAGGCAGCCCTTCACTCAGCTGAAAGTTTAAAAATGCTCACTTTTCGAAATGGCATTTTATGGATGGATGAACAACAACACCAGGCTCAGTCTTCTGCTTTCTCCAGCATCATTTCAGTGGTTATTGTTATGGTTACAGCCTGCTACGTTCTAGCCATTTTCTAAATGACTCTTGGGATTTAACGTCTTCCAATCTCTGGAGAAAATAATGTGAAAATTACACAAAAAACAAGCGTAACGGTGTTCTAACAACACACAGTCTGAACTTCTGCCATGACACACACACCTAAACCAGAGTGGATGGATGTATTAGTGTCTGTATGACCTTTTTAACTGACACTTTGACTTTTTAATGCAGGTATAAGAAGCATTACCTGCAGTTTTCAGCCAGTGAGAGTATCACGATAATAACTCTACAATTCTACAACTCTACAAAATCTACAGGATTTACATATATCGTTAGGCTCTGTCAAATCTCAGTTTTCCACTGTTACATGTGATTTAAAACACTGATGGCTACCATGGGAATTGCAGCAATAAGCTTAAATTCCGAAGCTTAACATCACAAGCAACCTTTCAGTATAGAGCACTTGCTGAGGTGCATGAATGTGCATTAGAGAGGTTGTGTGTGTGATGTTTTTTTTTAAACAAATTTATGTTTTTTATCCATGTTGTGCAGCAAGGAGAGTGTAGTAGTTAAGTGCAGGCCTTGGGCGCAATGTGTTTCTCTAATACAGCCCACACATTTGAGCATTTGATAGGAGGGAGCAGTGGAGCGCTTTAGACAGGAATTGTTGTTTCAATTTCACTTAAATTGCATGTGCTACAGTAGCAATTTTTCCCCACTTGAGTGTTACATAGATAATAGCATTATATCTGCAGATTTAGGGTATTTTGCCAGCAGGCGATGGAGTGAGAAATGGACAGAAACTGAGTGATCTAAGCAGTAGTAAAGGTCTGCTGTAGCGCGCCAGTGAATTTCTACCCACTCGTTTTTAGATCTCAGAAGTAGTGCTATAATATGAAGCCCAGGCTATTGATTTAATAGTATAAATGTTTGATAATTCATATAAATATTCTACAACTCCAGCAGGAACCAGGGCTGACTCTCCAAAGGAAACCCAGCTGTGTGTTAGATAAAGATGAAATCTAATGAATAGAGGTGAACTGAAGTGAAAGGTACATTGTTTGTGTGTGTGTAGAAAAGAGCAATGGCTGCATGGGGGAAATTTGAAAAGTTAGTGTGTACCTCCTGAAGTTCATGGATACATGCATAAGAACACTGTTTGGTTGTTCTACTGTCCATGTTGTCACATTAAAGTAATGTGGTTTTAGGTCTGTTTCCATCTAGGAAACAGCAACAGCCTTCCACGTTCCACATCAATTAGCAGAAGTACAGAAGCGATACTGGTCTCCCATACAACCCTGACTGTGTCATTTGTGTGATTTTATGTTTTCTACACAAGCACACTACAATGTAGTTAAGGTTACAGAAAGTCAAAGTTACAGTGAGTAGCAATGAAGCACTTTAAGGCTATAGGAAGACTTGGTTAATAAAAGCATAAAAGCATAAAAGTCAGGCACACCATGGACTGTGGCTCTGGTAAAGAAGGTGGAGCATTCGCCTACCGTTCATTAGATCAGTCGTTTGATTTTCTGCTCCTCTTGTCATATGTCAAAGTGTCTTTGAGCAAGACATGGAACCCCAAGTTGCCCCCGATGACTCAGAGCAGCGCTGCTCTCAGTGTGCAAGTGTGAAGAGGTGAACGAAGCGTCGTAAAAGTGCCTTTAGGTACCAGTAAGGTAGAAAAATGCTATTTAAGTGCACACCATATATTTATCCACGTACGCAGCCTGACTGAGAATTCTAGTGACATTGGTTAACATTACTGCAGGTCACAACATTTCATTCATGCTTGCCACCTGAAATGGCAGATTTTGTAAGGAAGTTAATTACCAGCAAAAGCATTGAAGGAGTGTAACTGATTTGAGCAGCAATTATTCCGATTACAGATTTAGATAGAAGTGACTATGTTTTAGTAGAATAAAAGCAAGCAATAACATAGTCATGGGCGTCATTAGTGTCTTGAGAAAGTATGATTTTTCTACCACTGTGTGTTTGAGCAACCTGACTCTGCACTTCCAAATTGCTCTGACATTTTGGCAGACTTTACCCGTATCCAAACTCCAACTGTAAACAAGAGTAAACTCTAGCGGATTTGACTTGGAAGTGAAGCATCAACTCCATGTTTTCACTACCATCAGGCTGAAATGTTTCCCCATGTGTTCCACCAGCTTTTTTATTTATGGAAGATTCAAAGATGCATTCTTGGCAGGAGCTCTCTCACCTTCTCCACCATTTTAAATCTAACAAATCAGACAATATCATGAAAGCAAGTTGTTTTTAAGCTCTCGCAAAAACTGATTTTGTTTATTTTATTATAGTTTATTCTGCTCTTTACTCTGACTCTGATTGCACATTGATAACAGCTTGGGGTTGTTTAGTGCTCATTCAGTAGTTTTGTTATTAATAAGAATTGTACATATTCTCCCAACTTTTCTAATATCTGAATAATATGCATCCCATTTATCCAAGTACTTCTAGTCATTTGGATTCATGGTTTTATTTTTTAATCATGAAAACAGGTGCATTCAAAAGCACTTATTGTTGCAATGTGGTGTTTAGCACCTCCAGCTTGCCTGCAGTGAGAAGAACAGGTGTGTTTGATCACGATAATGTGCAACGCTTTTTGTCTGTTTAGAGATGTAATGAGTAAAAAATGTGTGAACCACATCTTTTTTACACCAGTTTTTGCATCAGACCTTTTAGAAATGCATTAATTCATCTTCTTTTCTGTGTCGCACACTAACTCTCACTTTCATTGTTTGGCCAGTGACATTTCCGTTGCTGCAACAAATCTCGCTCTCCTCGCCTTTCCACCCTCCTGCTCCATGTCCCACTGTGTAGCCTTTATGATGCAGCAGTTCATTACTGGTTTGTTTGTGATCAACTGCAAACATCACCCATGTAAACTATGATAATAGCATCACACACAAAAAATGAGCTTCCAGTATGTTCACACAAACACAGAGTAAAAAGCTGTGAGGAAAGGCCAATGTCATTCTCTAATTTTCTCCCTCCACCCTCCATCTGTTTCTGTTTTGCCATCATTGTGTTTTCTTCCTGTTACCCTGCACACCTCCTCATCCACAGCATCATCCCCATTTTCTTCTCACCTTCATCCTCTTTCATATTTCATTCTTCTCTCTAGCTTCCATCCTTCCCCCTCTCTATTCTTTTTTCATTTCCTTCCCTCCCTCCTTCCTCCCTGAGTTTTTTGTGATCACACTTAACTGAGACTTGCTCCCTCTTCTGTCAGTAATCATCATGGCAGCAATGGTTACTAAACACACACACTGGACAGTCCTTTCCCAGTGGTTTTACTGAAGCATGAATATGCAGAAATTGTTTTACTGAGCCTCGAGGAGTAAATGTGAACGTAAACATGGTCTATCTTGCTTCTTGATGACTAATCTTGGAACAGACCGCCACCTGCTGGATGAAGTGTAGCCAATTTAACAGTACAGTACATTTCCAGACACCCCAATTTACTTACTGCACACTCTTTTTAAAGGATAGTTCACATAATCAGACTTCAACCATCTGCAGCCATCCCAGTACAGAAGAAGATCTTGGAATTACACGTGTGATGAGAAAAAAACTTAAAAAATAGCATCCATGTGTGTTATATGTCTCTTATATTTTGTTTAACTGAACTTTTAGACTAACTTAGCTGAACTTAACTTAGATTTAGATAGTGGCTAATGAATGATTTAAAAAATCAGTTTTGGTAAGAAATGAATAAAAGAAAATATGTTCTTGATTTATGCAAATCTGTTTTTGAGTGAGCACACATTTTAATATTGAATGTACTGTAATTTGGGGAGCATTTAAACTACTTTAGTGCATTAATTGCACCACTTTTATCTTCTAGCAAAAGCTAAATGTGTCTCCATTTTTAGTGAATGCTACATCTTTAAAGAAGTGAATTAAATCTACTGTATGGGTAAAGCTAAATCAATGGAAATACACTATTAGTAATTATCCTTTTATCATCTCTGTATTAAATGTAGCGGAGTGCTTTTATAGTAATGAAATAAAATTTAACATATAACAAAAAGGACCAAACAACCTAAAAAAATATTCCACCCTTTTGTTGTTTCTGCCAAATTCCTGTTATAGTCAATGATTATACAGAAACATCCACAGCAGTTGTTGTGTGTTGTGTGCAGCTGCTGTCAGCTTTTCCCTTTAAATAAAAGCACTACTGTAATGAGAGGCTTTTACAGTCAATTTAGATGCCTTGCTGCCCTCCGGAAATCATAAAGAGGTGCATAATTGAAGGAAGATGTCGAGGTCAGTGTGAGACTCAGCTGATGTGAAGCTGCATGACAGAGATTTATGGCATTCATGAGTGTTAGCGCAGGACAGAGAGCTCAGAGCGTTTTCCACTTTGCAAGAATTCATATTGAATTCTTTATGTTAATGCACTTGTGCTTTGGTGTCATATCATTAAAATGCATACAGTGATGTGGTTAGAAACTTGTCCTTTGAATGCTTCAGGATTGCATTTCTTCTGGGTATTTCTCATGATGGCTCATTTTATTCATATCCCATTAAAACCAAATTGCTTCATGCGTGTTTGTTTTACATAGTTTGTTTGGTTATAGTCATGAAACACTGCTGACTCAACATGGGTATGGGCTATTTCCTCTCACACACGCTAGTGTAGCAAAGAAATGAAAAAAAAACGTAAAAATACAAATGTGGGTGAGGAATATTAAAGTGCCACAAGCAACACGCAATTCAAATGACGCAATGAGGTCAACAGGGTAATAAAAATCTCTCTTCTCCTTCGTCTTTCTCTATGTCTCTCACCCGTCTAAGAAGAGAAGAGACAACTCACTTCAGGCCCACCGACAGGCAGCATTATTGGTGGCATCGCTGCCGTCATTGCCTTCATCTGCATCATCATCGCCATCGTCTGCTTCATCCGCAAGCGCCAAGAGGATGGAGAGTAAGTCTTCATTAGATATCCTGCATGTTCTTCATAGTTTATTTAACCTCCTGAGCAAAATTAATCTGCCCCTCCAGGACTAAGGCTCATTAAAACTTATTACATGCATAAGGGAACCCGACAGAGGCACCCTACAAATTTTGACCTGAAATGAATAGCATGAGGCCACATGGAGATTTTGCTTTCAAAATCCTGATGTATCCTCTACAATTTCTGGGAATTTAATTAGCTTCCCTGCTTTAATTCCAGTTTTAAAAGATATTTTTTTCCGAATTGACTCTCCCTAGAACAACAAGATGTCCTGTAAGTTTACCAAATATACTTTACAGTGATTCTTTCCTGTGTACTTTCTGAGTCAGAAAGAATAATTCAATTTGTGCTCCACATATGTTGCAGATGCTTATATGATAGGCCACTAAAAGGTCATATTACAAGCAAGAGGTAATTTGATTTATTGTCAGATCTGCTTGTCCATGTAGTTCACATTGTGGCAAACTTTATAAGGTTTGCAGCAAAGTGCAGAAATACTGGAGCTTTTCAATTCACAATTAGAAGAATATCATGTAGTTGATTTGAAGAAATCATTGCACCAGGGGTCAAAATAATGGCACTAGTTTTCGAGAGTTTTATTTCAAGACCATATGATACGTGCAAAATCACTGAAAAGTGAACAGCTGCATTGTGTTTAATAGTTAGCTCCTGCAGTGGCTTGTTTTATATGAACGACAACTGCTATTCCTGCATTCACACAACGACCAGCACTCCCTTGGATTTGCAAGTTGGTGACTGAGATATGAGAATATCTGACAGCAATAAAATCCCCCATTTAGTTAGAAGACCTACAATTTAACAGCAAACACCTAAAACAGTCCATTCAGCTCACATAGGAGCTATAGCCCACACTGTTTGTGGAAATCTGGTTTTGCTTGGTAACAAACTGCTACTCTATAAATGTGTAATTAAATAAGGAGCAAAAAGCTGTTTATCTGGTTTGGCTACAACGTTAGGAGACCACTGTCTTGGAATAACAGTCCAGAGTTTTTTTCCTTCCCTTCTCATTTTGGCAACTTTGTGTGAATGCAGCATAATTTTAAAATATCTACAGTAATCAAAGCTGTTTTTGTGGTACAAATCCACAAAATAGCTCTAGCCCACACTGTGGATATCTAGGTTAGCAAGAAATATAATAGAAATAATGTATTTGTCTCTTATACTGTGGGTTTAAATACGCAAATGTACCCACTTATCTTTCAGCAAATTTTTCAATGATGATTCTTACACCTGCAGTGATATTTTTGATATAAATATTGAGTTTAAAGGAAATGTAGGAAATGTAATACAAGTTGGAATAAAAAACTAAACTCTTCATTTGAAGGATACAGTACTTGTTTGAAATACAAGCAATGATGTTTATCACCACAACAAAATTGAGAAAACAATATAAAAAGTGTAGGAGACAGGGTTAAACTGCTAGTGAAAAAAGTGAGCTGAGAAATTGAACTTGCCTCCATTAGGTGGCCAGAAATGAGAATGAGAAACAAGTGTAAAAGGCCACCGAGAAGGATTGTAGCCTGATCACTCAAACCACATAATGTTTCCTCATTTGTCCCTGACAGTAACTACATGATGGTTGTTTTGGAGAGAGTGCACCAGTGGTCAAAACAAGAAAGAAGGAAGGTGGAGATAAACACTGATAAGTGTGCTTGTAGTTTCAGTGAAATAAGATACCTCATTTCCATTTGGGTAGAGAAATGTGGCCAAAACAAGAAGTGATGACTGCTATCATAAATGGGCAGTTTATGAAAATAAAGCTGTATATATATATATAGCTCATAACAGAAATGACTCAGCAGTAGTGAAATCTGGGCAGTCTGGGGGACACCATGGAGACCAATATATGTGTACAGGTGTAGACGGTGATGTGTCTCAACTGTCCATTTGTTTCTTCCTAAACAGGGTCTAAGACATCAGACATAAAAACATTCTGATTTCCCCTTTGGCCAAAAAGAAATGGCTTTTAGACAAATTGTTACTTCACATGCCACTACCTGTGTGGTTGTCATTGAAAGCTGGGAAAGCATTTTTATTATGTACTTCTAAAAGTTATTTCTTCACAAGTAGTGACACTGCTGCTGATTTCCAGTGTAAAACTCTTTAAACCACACACAAATATGCACGTTTATTAAAATAATGTTCCCTTTTCACAGCTGCTTTTGCACTGAACACCATGTGAACAGAATCTGGATTGAATTAGAACACAATAGTTTTGGAGTCTTTGGAGCTCATTATTTCAACTTCATTTCTTTCTGTGTTTTATCGGTAGCCATGCTTTTTTTTTTTTATACAAAGAAACTCTTAACAAATCAACGATCAATAACACATTATCTCTTTCTTTTGTCCAATCAGAGGCCCTCCCAAGCACAAGCCCCCTCCCCCTGTAAAAGCAGGCAGCTCGACAGAGATGGTGAGTGGTCGATGAGCCGTCAAATCAGAGATTACATTTTACACACATAGTTACAAATGCACGTACACAGTCTAATGGCTATTGATTGGAGATCTAAGTTGGCTTATGTATGTCAAAATAATTACCCTGGTTCGTAAAGAGCACATTAGCAAGCTCCTCCTCCTCCTTTTCCTCGTCATGTATTTTATTCCATCATTCTATGACATTTTGCTGTGCATGTACCACATTATGTAATGAGACTAAAACGCTGCAATTTTATGTTGATTGGATGTGTAAGAGATGTCTAATGGCTCTAAATGGCTTGGCTGAAATGGGGGCTCACAGGGTTCAGCAGCGAAAGTTTATAGATGTCTGCACATGTGCTTTAAAAAAACGGCATCTGTGCAACGTAATAAAAATGAATCATAATGTCTATACTGCAACTACATTTTATGTCCAAGCTGAGCCTCCAGACAGTGTGTGCAAACTCAAGCCAAGACATAAGTCATTATAATCAAGTCGACTGCTCAGTATTAATATTCCAAATCATTTGAGATGTTTGCTTTCAAAGTTGCTGATAGTATTTTTAATGTCAAGACCAGAGCATCAGTTCTTTATGGTTTGCTGATTTTACAAAGTCTGAACATGAGAGTTGAATGTCAGTCAGTAAATCTAAACTTCAACTGTATAAATTTATGAAAACCTAGTTGTTATTTTTGGTTTTACGGTTCATTTTCCACCCTGGAAAATGGCAACATTGCTTAAACTATGTCCAGTGGAGCAGGAAAGATGAGCAGTTAGACAAACTTACTGGCTGCAAACAAGACAGTGTCGACACGCTAGCGACACCTTTAATTGAAGAAAAAACTGAAAGTGAGTAAAAGTGCAACCTTCATGTCAAAAATAATCTTTTATTGGACAGAAAGCTGCAACTAGTACAGAAGATCTTATTAGAGTAAGTTATGTGATCCTTAGGCCATGATGATTGTTTACAATGATTCTACCACGCTTTGTTTTCTCTTCCAAACATGTTTTGCTGACTGCCATCTCACATATTCTAGCAGCACATTAACACTCCCAGATATCAGCAGTTACGTACTGTATGTTGCCACTGTGCTATGTTAAATGATAGATTTGATGAAAGAAAAAAGGTTCTAATCAATTTTCCTTTAGTATTGATTTTTGCTGAACTACAGCCACATACAGCCACAGTTTAAGATCATGTTGGCATCTTTTACCATGAATTTCCTGTGTTAATTGCTTCAACGACATTGTCATGTTGTCTTGGACATCAGACAATTAGATTACCATGAGTTCAGGTAGAGAAGAGCTATAAAGTCAGTTATGCTCTGAGTAGAAATTTGCCAGCATTAGCGAACATAAGCCACTAGTGACCATAAACGTGTCTTTCGAGCTCACTCCTCCACTTGGCTGCATTTTATTGTATACCTTTCTGTTTTGCTCTCCTCCCTGTGTTGATGTGGTTTTCGTGCATGTAGCTGAACAAGCCATCAGGGCCTCCCACGGCCACAGAGACAGAATCTCTGAACCCAGGAGAGGTTTACTACGAACCCACAGGGGGAGAGCCTGTCACGGTAACTGACAAACACACGCACACAGATACAAAATGTTTTGCTCACTGACACATGAATCCCATTCAGGCACAATGAGCTCTATATCTGTGTGGACATCTGCACCCTGTGTTTCAGGGCTTCCCTGGTGTTTTTGTTTTTTTTTATTTTTTAAGCTTCATTTTTGTTAAATAAATAACAGCACAGTGAAAAAAAGTTACATTTTTGTTGTTCATCAGAGGCTGTATTTACCTAATACTCTACAATCAGATCTTTTTAATATGTTTTTATATAAAAAACATATAATTAGTAAACATTAAACATTACTGTAAGGTACAGGAACTTCTGTATTCTTCATACGACCTGTAAAGTGGCCTCTAAAGACAAAGAAAATACAAAAGGGAAAGCACAAACATCAGTGGTGCACTCCATTTACACAAGCATGTCACAATGAAACCAGTCAGGAACTGTTTATTAACAATTCTGTCTCATTTGTGTGTCATGACAATAGTCATACACACAGTACTATCTGTTGACATATTGCTGCAGTGTTTGTATGCACAAAATACCGCATTATAATTTGTTAAAAGTTCTTCATTTTATAAAATTTATCAATTGGTTTTTCAGCTGAGATGAAGCACTTTGGGTCTTTGGGTTATAGACCCCCTAACTTTCTGTATTTAGAGAATTTCTGGATTTGCATGATTAGCATGATTCCCATAATGTTTGTGCTTTCACTTGTTTAAGCTCTGTTTCCTTGGCTTGCTGTTTACGCAATTTGTTCCACATTTGGAACACATTTTCCTACATGTTTATACGTGTGTGGTCTTTAGGGGCTGCCAAACATCTGATTTACAAACATTTTAAATAAATGTTATTACCTGTACTCACCATAAAGAAGTGCATAAAGAAACTTGGTTGTGTTTAACCCTGCAGAACCTGGACGATGAGAACACCGGAGCCCTGAATGGTGGAGCCCCTCCAGTCCTCAACGACTCAGCCAAATATGACAACATCAACGAACGCAAAGACCACGCTGCCGACGGTCACCACAGCAATGACTTGGATTCATCCAATCAGCCACCACCTGCCAACATCTCTCGCGGCGAGAGCTTTGTATCTCCCGCTATGTATGTGTAGCCACGACAGAGCACTGCATCATGGGCATGTGGGCAAGTTCCAGGTCCCCTAAATTTGCATGAAAAGTAAACATTACACACTTTTTAAAATGTTGACACATGATTTTTTTTTTTTTTTTTTGTCAAGCTCTTGTAGGTAGTCTTATGGGCCAAAGTATTTTCACATTCCCCTTGAAAGCAGCTTTTTAACAGTGTTTTCCTTTCCTGTAAAGCCATTTAGGACTACCTGGGCGTGTTTACAAGGGCAATATGTTTCTTGTTTCTTTGTTTGTTTTTAGTTTTATTACATTTTTGCAAGATAGGTGTCTTACAGTTTTATTCAGCCTTTTATTTCAAATATCTGAAAGAAAAGCAAAAGGATACTACAAAATAAAGCAGTTTAAGATGCACACACACACACTGTAGTTCAGCATATATGACAAGCCAATTTGCCATTGAAATCATATGTGAATCATATGATGAGGCGGGCTTTTACAATGTTAATTAAGTGGTTTAGAGGTGTTGCAATGTAGGTGAACTGGAACACTCCCCCTAGCCAGTTAACCCGCAGCACTATGTCTGTGTGATGCTTGCAAATCAGAAATTCCACAAAAAACAGCAAGACAGCAGCTTTTTCAGTGGATTTGGTATATAAAATATTATATGCAACATTTTGTGGTGTGAACTTCCCAGTGAAAATTACTGTATGTGAGGCTGCCAGACCTGAGCTTCTGTGTTTACAGCTGTAGAAAGTCAACTACTCTGTACATAAGGATAAAACATCAGGCTCTTGTAGCAGTCTTGTACCAGAGAGGAAGTAAAAATACCATCTTTGAAATCCTTTCAAAGTACTACGGTTGATTGGTTTTGAATTACACAGAAATGAATTTGGTCCCAGGAAGTCCAAAGCCTGATCATTTGGCTTTCCATGCAGCTTCAATTAATCACTTGAGATATTTGAAACTATTTCTGTTAATTATCAACTCCTACAAAAAAAATAAACACAAAACTTTTCCCACTTCTGCCCAGGCTCTGGTCCAAAAAAGAAACATTCCACTTTATTATGTTGTCAAAGGGCCTCATCTGTCTCTAGACTACAGCAGCTGTCAGCGTGCTGGGCTGCTCATTAGCACTAACGAAGGGGAAGTGACATCGTTTTGAATCTCTGTAACCTGGCAACATTACATAATTAAAATTCCATGATTCATATTTGCTGTTGTTAATTGTAAGAGTGGGTGAAGCTGTGTATTGGGGAGATGAAAGTTGGTTTACAGCAAAGCACACCCCCCCCACAGGGTGCTTACACGTGTGTGCACACAAAAACACCAATGTTTGTATTCAGTCCGCCTCTAATCACTATGAAAGCAGAGAAAACAGTAAAAAGGAATGTATTTCCAGAGTGAAAATGTTCAGTATATATTAGAAAAATACTGCCATGACAGCCATTTTTAACTGATTAAAATGGCCACACATTCTGATATATGCAGAACATTTTACATATGTAGAAAATGTATTTGAATCAAGAAACGAAGGTGAGCAACAGTTATGTCTGGCTGAATCAAAGGTTGGTCTTCACACATGTCAGATGGTACCAAATGATGAACAAGCAGTGTAAATATTATTGATAATATTGATGAATAATATATTGTTGGTGAAATATGTACACATAAAAAATAAACAAGTGTTGGTGTTATCAGTGCCTGTGTACAGAGGATGGAAGTTTGTTAAATGTCAAATTGAATGATATAAAAAACAAAGTGTATATTACTATTTTACTTTTCACGGGTACACCAAGGTTGTCGATACAAAAATGTTTTATTTGAATATAAAAAAAAAATGAAACGGTGTGAATTTTTCTCCTTGTTCATATTACTCTGCATGGCATGATCTGTGGTTTGTTTAAACACTTTTCCCAACGCTGTTTGCAGAATAATCTCTTTTCATGTGTTAAAACGTTTTTTTAATGTCAAAAAAGTTTTTCTTTTCTTTGATTATCTCCATTTCAATTTGTCACATTCATCAAAAGTCCAATTTAAGTTGAGAGAGCGGGACTTTTTTATTTTATTTTATTTTTATTTTTTGTTGGTATTTGTTTTTGTTTTGGTTTTTTTTGTAACTCCACAGGCCTGTTTTTGTCTTTAAGAGTTGATCCAAAAATGCTTTTAGCATGGAATTATTATCTTTCACAGCTCCAAAGTGCAACAGACAACATTTTACCTCTCATCGTGCTTCATCTTGAGCTCGTATTTAAGACCTTGAGTCATGTAAATTTTCCTCACTTTCACATTGATGCTCAGAAGACAGACTGGAACTACAAAAACATATACAAAAACCAGTTTTGAAACCAGGTATAAATGTTGATAGAGGTGGAAGATTATATTTAACAGGACAATGGACAAACAGTTAAAAAATGATTCAGTAGGAAATGTTAGACAGCACTGCTTTCACTTTCTAAGTGGGACTAAATGCAATATTTTAGTTTTTCTAATTTAAGACAATCATTCTAATATTAGTTTTCATTTACTGTAGTCATTGTTGTAGAAGTTCTTCTTTTTTATATGAACCATCCTCAAACAACCAATTTAAAAATGTAACTCTGTTTATTCAAACAGTCGCAACTTTGTTCATTAATTGCTATTGGATTAATTATTATAAGGAAATTGGCTACATGGTGAACTGCAACTAACTGAGTTGCCAGATAGCTGAAATTAGCAAACTGTGTAATGTTAATCTACAGTATAAATTCATGCAGATGCATGTTAAATAAGGGCTTCTGCAACAGCTAATATTGTGCAAGTTTCATTAGTACGCCTACATTTGTGGTTTATTTTGGATAAGGGGATGTCTGCATGCTGCATGTACATATGTGCAAAGGAAAGCTATTTTATTTCTTGCAAGTAGTTACACCACCGAGACAGGTACAGTACATACACAGCTTTTAAACTCGCTTATATGGTGCAGTGTCAAACAATCACGTACAATGGATTTTATAGCCCTGCCAGTGAACAAAAACTGTCATAAAGGGGAATTAAATGTGATGGTTTTGCTCTTTTGTCTGTAAATTAATTTCCCAAAATGAATGAATATTTAGTTTCCTGTGGATTAATGTGTTTAATGTGCTTGCCAGCGGCCCGCAGTTGATGGATTGAGCAGAAAGAAAAAGACAATCGTTGGGACCCATTATATCAGAGACCAATGACTCAGCAAGCATTCACTTATGGGTTTCAGCTATGCCGTTTCATTAGGAGTTGGTTCAGTTTCACCCAGAGCCTTACACTTAATACAGTTCCTTCAATGGAGGAATTTGAATCTTAACATGTCCAGGCATGCAGTCATGGAGCTGCTTCCTGAAGTGGAAACTGCAAAAATGTATTTGCCCAAACTCACTTTACAAGTAGCATGCACCAAACCGCATGAGTCAACAGTAATAAGAAGGTGATGTGCAGCGATTTCAGGTGGGTTAGCTGTTACATCAAGGTTCGACATCCGTCCCTTCTGCGAGGGCTGCAGTGTTTCGTTTTTAGCCAAGGTATTTTTGCGCCATTTCCCCGCTCCCTCTGCTACGAGTTCAGTGCCAGAAACACAAGCTGTGAATGGCGGCGATAACGCTGTTCAATCTGAATCCTCTCTGTGTTTTAGGTTTTTTTCTTCTCTCCGTTCTCTCACATTCATCCATTGTCATAACAGCTTTTCATCACAGAGCCAGACGTGCCTTCTTTATGTTATTTTTAGCTTTTCAATTCTCACATTTCTTGTCTGACAGTAGAACGAATGATGAAAGGGGGAAACACACAAACACTGAATGGGTCTGACAGTGATGATGGCAATGCTAGGAAAAAAGACACACACACTGGAGATAAAATCGTAGTTTTGTGAATGTTTATCAATTTTCTTTTATTTCACAAATCAGTTTTCATTTTGTATGCTTTTTGGGAAACCTATTGTACATGTTTTACAGATCATTGTCTTGTCAAATAAAATATAAACCAAAAAGATAGCAGATCCTGGTGGTTATTGCGTTTGTCGGCTTCTCGAGGGCAAAAGATGTCAACCCGAAGAAACACCAGGGCAGTGTGTTGCAAGCCTAGTAAGACCAAACATCCTGTTAATAATTAATCTAGTCAGCAAGTGAGCAAGGTCATTCAGGTGTTTAGGACAATCTTTCAGTTGAAAGAAACACTGTGGGCAATATTGCCCTTCCTTCCAACATCACAAAAGCATAAATCACAGTCATGTACAGTATGTATGTTAAACCAGCTGTAATAAGTATCACCTTAAGCATTTCAGCATCAAAGCCCAACATACAGTAGAGGACAGGCATGCTTAATTTCATTAATTTCATATGTGGTAGCATTTGTTTTGTTTATAATGCTTAAGTTGTGGACACTGCTGGAATTTCTGGGATGAATAAAGTATCCATCTATCTATCTACTTCACTAGTTTGACAACACAGGTACAGCATGTGGTTAAAAAAATGACATGTTGCACAGACAACGATATAACTGTTAGTCCCATCTGACTACCTTCTTAATATCACACAACGTTCATCATGTGACAAACATAACATTCAAACAGGTCACAGACGTCACTTGACTAGTAGCAGTGACATCAGTAAAAAGCTGTGGGAAATTCCTGTGTTCAGTTGTGCCACCGCAGCTTCTGGTGAAATTAGAGTTCATTTAAGGTATAAATAGTTCATGGCCGTGTAATGTTGATCATTTTTTTCTGATCTTGCAGTTCAATATTTTTAATGTGTTCAGGCACTCACAGCACTGGGTTAAAGTTTAGACACAAACACAATCTGTCTTGAACTCTAACCAAGGTGCTTTCCATGACTGAACATAACCTAACCTCACACAGGACTGCAGATTGTCAATTACAAGCCCACCATCCACACCAACCAAGCTCTTGTAACTAACTACCTGTTAAAAACATATTTTGACACCTTATTCATTCACAAAAAAAGAAACATGACAACTTAATGACTATGTTCACCACAAAACCATAATCGCAATTGCAGTTTAGTTGTATAGGAACATAGTTTTTAAGAGACAGGGGTGCCTAAAGCATACATACATCATGTCTCACAATTGTTGTTGTAACCCTATATTTGTTGTGTGCTTCTTTCCAAGTCTCTAAGCCTTACTAAGTAAAGTGGGTTTTTTTTCATAAACCATTTGTGCTTTTAGATACAGTGACTGTATGTACTGCTTAGTTCTCTACTGCACCAGGATACTTGTTGATGAATAAACTTTCAGCACATTGCCCTGTGCCATGCCAACATCTAAGTAATCAAAAATGTATTAATTTAAAGTACATATTTCTAATGAGAAGCTACTGTAGCTCTAGACCATAACAAGTCATTTTGAAAATACACACATTAAGTAACATTTGGGGTTTTGCAACATGTCAAGGTAACATTGATATTTACAGTACCTGCTGCATCACACTCAGTCTGTTTCATGAATTTCTGCTTTCAGTATGCATTACATTTCCAGTACATTGTAGCGGGAGAAGATTTCATACCCTAAAATAAAATAAGTGTGAACTTCAGAGTAAACTGTGCCCCTCTACAGCATTTCCTCAAAATGAGGAGCTTCACTCAATACTTTGTATCGACCAAGGTCAAGGTTTGCTATGCTTTCTGCTGAATACAAGCAACAGTAAGTAGAAAACTGCTGAAAATGTCCAGTGTTTACCACTGTAGTCCATAAACTGCACAATGTTCTCATCCTGCACATTCAATCATCTGCCATGGCCAGTAACATTCAGACGTAACTTCAGGTTAAGGTACAGGCACAGGCAATGACATATGAGTCATCTGTACTGGATAGCTTTTTAAAAACCCTACAGTGCTCCCACTAACAAAACCTGAATGTATAGCAGCTCAGCTATCGCTATCATTAAATGCGATGCTTTTAAAACTGTCTGGTGGAGTGAATAGGTTCAGATGTCGTTGGCGGGTTTAGTTTGCTCGACACTGAGGGCTCACTCTTTGCTGTTTTGGATAATATTTGTATTTCATTTACTTAGTTATATTCAGAATTATCATAGTGGTGCAGAGTTAAGGTCAGTTGGTTCTGCAGCAGCGTTATTTCGACAAACTGAAAATTCGGAGGTTTTTGAAATCTGTGCTGCAGACAATCATGTCGATATATAAAACACCATTTACCAAGAAAAGACATTGAGTAGCACAAAGACCAAATGGTTGATCTTACACTGTAAATACTGTAAATCTTAAGAACTCCTTTCTGTGGGAGCAGGTGTGCACTTTATTTTGAAAAGCTACAGTGAAGTGTGGCTTCCGCTTTTTAGCTGAGGCCTGTCAGATCAGATCAGATACGACACACATGTCAGCGAGCATTTGTTCACTTTTGTGGCTAATTAACCGTATTGTTAAGTTCATCCTCGTCCCTGCTGGGCTCTGCTTTTGACAAAGCAGAGCATCAGGGCATCAGGAGTGGTTTAATTCAAGTCAGAGGCACGGACTGTCATGTGATGGACACTCACCCGACAGCATGGATGATGAAACCACAGGGTCACAGCTACTGTAGAGTTGTTGCACATTACCTGATTTTATGTTCTTCATCCCGTTACATCAGGCATCTGTCAAAGTTGAAATATCAGGTGCTATTTCATGTCGATTAATCTTTGAGGGCTGTCGCCTTTTCAGAATTTGGCCTACTCTTAAAAAAATCTAGTTTGATTGGACTATTTGTTCCAGCTGTAACAGGCAAAACAATATCCAGTGTTTTTCTGAATCTTGAATCTTGAAAAGATCGAGGGAAGGTGACAGATTGTGCTGATGGACTGTCACTGAACGTGAAAACAATGAGTCATTTCATCAAGTCCACATCAAATGTGCCACACAAACACAAGCAAACATATTTAGAATGATTTTTACAAAGTGTTTTGAGAGCAGGGTGTACATCAATGCTTTGTGGGAGCTTTTGGTTTGGGCTTTTGTAAATTATGTGGATAATCGTACTGACAAATGTTTTTTCAGTCTTGGATTGTCTCTGTGATTTCAAAGATCAGCAGCAAAGACACATAAACTTTTTTTTTGGACACAACACAAATTTTCACCTTGCATTACATGCACGAATTTGACTGTCAATGTACGAGATATATGTACATGAGCTTTGATCACACCGCAGATGTGTTTGTGTGTGTGTTGCGGTTATAGTAATATGCTTTTGATATACTGAAAATCTACATTTGATTTTAAGATAAAAATATGATATGAAGAGTTTGAGCAGGAGTATATTTGTAAATCTTGTAAATCTTGTTTACTCTCACATGTGGGTTCTGCCACTATGTACATACAAGATAACTAACAGAGGTTTCGCAAAACATTCTCTGTTCCTCATTAATTTGCTAATGTATATGATAAAAAGTTACTGCATTTAATCATATGGGAAACCCACAGTATGAAGAATTATTGTGTTATGTGAGTTACTGTACAAGTTAATTATGTCCACATAAAAACAGTGTAATATTCACACATGTAAGTATAAAAGTTACAAAACTGCCTTTTCTATTCTTGTATTTTTACATTTTCAATACGTCCTAAACTTCTTAAAATTGGTTAATTCATTAGTAATTACTAATAATGTATTACACTGAGTTGAACCCATCAGTACATTTCGAGATGTATCTTATATTAACTTTTAGCTGCGTGTCTGATGATAATTGTTCTGCAGATGAGTTTTCAATATTCAATATCCTTGTCGAACATGATGTGATGATCTTATAAACTTATAAACTTCATCATTAAGGTCTATTTCAGACTACATCTGCATTAAGCCAGTTAGAGTGTAAATGTCATTTTCATGTTAAATCAACATGCATTCAAACCACCTGTGTTTTTGTTCATCACTGCGACACCTCCATCCCCATGTAAATTCTAAAACGGGTAAATCTTTTCACACCGGTTGTTCACAGAAGACAAAGACAGTTTTAGATCTTTCAGGTTGTTCATCTCAGGTGTGCATTGAAGAAATTTCTGCAAATTTTGCATAGAAGTTCAGTTGGACAAAAGGATGAACTGATTAGCTTTTGATGGTCAAAGGTTAAGGTCATATCTGTTCACATCAGCACCATACATCACAAACAATATGGCACAAACGTCATGGATGAATTGATTACAGACAGACATGCATGTAAACTACAACTTCACTGGTTGGTGGACACTTAAAAAACAAGCATATTTATTCTATTCTGTGTGTGATATATCTTAAAATAGTACAGTTACTGAACTAACACACTTGCTATGCTTTATGAGTTTTAATGAGGTTTACTTTTTGTGGATTTAGTTTGTTTCTGTTGTGTTGTGACCAACCTGTGCTTACAATCATGAGGCTAAGACTAATGAGACCATTTAGTTCTCTCACTCCCCGAATCATGAGTGAGGAGTAGATTTACGGAGAGGTGGAGGAAGACGAACAATTGCTGAGATGAAGAGAGAATGAAATGGTCCATGATTGAGAGCAGAGACGTAAAAAAGCGAGAGAAACGAAATTGCCAGATAGAGGGATTACCGTAAGCAGGTAGAGAGGTAGACTCAGAGAGATTAAGAGCGTGAGATACACTGAAAGAGAGTGGGCTGCTGAATCAATGAGCTAGTCAATTGTGAGTGGGAGAGATGTGATGAGAGAGAAAAATGGCATTGGATGGGATGAGGATGATGCCTCCTGTTGTGCTGGAGCCCCACGGAGAAAAATGGCCCCAGAGTAAATGAGAATTCACGGCACTCTGCCGCAAGTGATTGAAAAAGCCTGTTTTATTCTGGCGTATCATTTGTAACAGGTAGATTCAAGATAATTTGTTGACAGTTATTCTCTTAGGAATCAACAGGAAAATTATCACTTTATAGAGGTTTCATGCTGGATTTGAGAAATTACTAATACGTACATACAATAAAAAAATCACAGTAGGAGATTGATAATTGTGGTTGGGATGATAGACAGACAACTGGATTGGTATGAAGATGAGTGAACAAACTGCAATGAGCTGTGCAGCAGAATGGCTAAAGTTGTAATTATAGTAAAAAAAAAAAAACCTTCTTTAAAAGCAACAAAAGAATAGAAGTGTGAAAGTGTTTTTCAAGTGCCCTTCCAGTCTGTGACTGAAAATAACTAATTGCATAAAACATAATTCATACCCAAAGGGACATTTAATTCACTATAGCACTCAACAGCACAGTTTTCCTTGTAGTTGGTCTTCCTTATTTGAAATGTTGCTGACAGACATGATTTTAAAAGATCTTAAGAAGTCGGCAGCCTCAGTTACAAAAATATCCAAGGTTAACTACACAATCTACAGATCACATTAAAAAAAATGGTTACATATAAAATAATATTCACTTCACCATGTTGGAGGTCTAGTTCAAAATTGCTGTAAGAGCCAGCAACAAGCGACCTTCCACAGATAAGAGATTACTTGTATAGCGTAAGAGTAAGCTATAAAATCTTCTTTTTAATAAATACTGAATTTCTAATGGCAACTTAATAAGTTGCCATTAGCTGCGAGCGTTGGCTTTGTTTACATTGATAGTAGGGCTGTTCATTCCTTTTGAAGATGAGGGAAAACATCTGTCATGGTCAGTTTGAACTCTAAATTCAGTGTATAATCACAACAGGCTGCGGTTTGTCCTCCGGCAGGTGGCATTTGTAAAATGTCACTTTGATCGATGCATCTGTAAACTAAGAGTTTTAGATTTTAAACCCGAAAGTTTTTTTTTTTTTAAATGCCAGATGAACATACTCATCACTTACAATTACTAAAGTGTAATTTAGGATTACATGCAGGTTGAATATGTTTTGTTCAAATTAATTACAACATGTGTGTGTTGCATCTCATTCTTCTGAACTTTGTAAATATCACTCCATAGGAAATGTTTATTAACATTACATTTGGCACAGGTTCACACCAGATGCCCTTCCTGAGACAACCTTCCTTATTTATCCAGGCTTGGGACCGGCAGTAAGGAAGCACTGGTTTGTGCAGCCTCAGTGATTGGGTTGGCAGCACCGCTCTGTACAAAAACCATTGTTTTATTCCTTCTGTTCTTGGTATTTACACGAGAGGGAAGTACATTTGATATGCCCTTATGAAAACAAGTATATTGAAAGTGTATAAGTTCAAGCGTATTTCACAAGTATATTTAGTGTAGTAAGTACACTAATGGTACTGCACTTGTAGTATACTTATAAGTATACTTTCTTGTACTTCTTCAGACTGAATAGGGCCACTTAAATGTATATTTGAAGTATACTGTAAATAAACGTTTATATAGTTTACTAGTGGTGCAATAACAGTATATTCTAGTTCATCAAAATATTCTCTTAAAGTATACTTTATCCTCCTTTTGAGGTGATTAAAGTGCACTTGTGAATAACTGTTTAATATTTAATATTAATGTAATAATTGCTTCCCATGTATTATAACTTCCTCTCACATTGATGAACTGAAACACAGTTGCATCACACATCACAACTCTACAGTAGTAGAGAACTTCTGAGTGTAAAATTGCTGAGGCAGGTCTTATTGACTGCTCACCTTTCTTACTTATGGTTATAAGTTTATAAAAATTACAGGCCACATTTTCTCTCTTTAAAAAGCAAAACACCATGTCACACAACAATATGTGACAAGTTATCAATTTATAACCTTAATAGTTATTTGTTTACTACTGAAAGGCATGCTGGGTAATTCTATATACTTGTCAGCATACTTAAGTATAAGTGCAAGAATAGGCCAAGTACACTTATACTTATGTACTTCAATTAACAGCAAGTATATTTAAATGCAATTTTGTCTAGTATATCTGTGGTAAGTGCGAAAACCTAGTGTTTATTTTTAAGTATACTAATATTATACTTAAATTTATTTCTTTTTCTTAAGGATGTAGAGCAAGGACATCGTACTTATAATTGCTGTGTAGCTAAATCTACATGCTGGATTTTCATCAGCATGTCAAAAGGGAGCCTTGTCATAGTTCAGGTAAGTAAGAACCTGTATTTAAACTAAAATATTACATTCATGCTCCAAGTTCTTTAACTAGACTGTCTGTTGCATGGATGTAAACAGCACCATGTCTTACCAGCATCATCAGGGTTGACTCAAGTCATTCCTCTGAGTCAACTGTTATTTATCTGCCTGCACTTTTTGTGTAATTGAAGAAAAGCTAAATGTTTTGCTGTATTCTCTGGCAGAGTATTCCCATAGAAGGCAAGAAAAACAAACACAGGCATCTGAGGACAGCTCTTAGTGCCAGAGGATATTCAAGGTGGGCTCTTAACAAGACAGCATCCAGATCCAGCAGGAGGACAATGGAGAGAGTTGAGAGTGACTGGTGTGAGGCTTAAAAGGATAAAGGTAAGTGCAAAATTGATTGTGGAATGACTGACACATTGTCATCCCTACAGCTATGGCCTAAAATAATGAATGGTATTAGCATGCTAGACATCATTTATTGAGATACTAGCCAAATTACACAGTCTTGCCCAGTCAAACCCCTCCCCCACTTCCATCATTTCTTAGGGAAAAAAGAGACACAATAAAATTATCCCATTTTCTTTATGTAGCCTGGTGGAAAGGAGCCAGTCCAGGACACAGCAATGTCTTGTGGGATTCTTTACTCTGAATGAAAAAACTGTGGTTCAATAAACATAAAATAATAACACACAAGGAAAGGTAGTGGCTATTCCACAACAACGAGCACACACGCATCCACAGTCAACAACACTACATTCCTGTACAACAAAATACATATCTCTTAATAGTTTCTGACCTAATATCTTACATTACATTTATATTTAGTCATTAGCTGAGAGTGCAGACTTTGGTACCTCAATTCCACCATTTTCCCACAATGGTTTTCCCACATCCCATTTCAAAGCATATTTACCTTGACAACAATGCATAGTGAAAAACACGACATAGCTTCCCCATGGGGTTTCTACTTTTGGCTGTAGGCAAAAATTCCAGTTAATCGAAGTATTGAAGCTGTGGGTGTTTTTTGCACAGCTTCCTCTGAGTTAATATCCTTTTTCAGCCACTTTCAGTTTTAAATTAGAGAAGTGATTAATCAGAAAAACTGATAATATTAATGAGCTGCAGCTTCACCTGGCCTGAACCTCACAGAGGACGCAGCTGTGGTGGTTCATCTCAACAGCCTAGAAGGTCATTTGATATATAAAAAGCTGTTTAATGTCAAGTTCTGTCCACACAGGCTTCATAACCTATTAGAAATGGTATCAGCTGTAACATTCACACATACTGTCTGACATTTTCTCTCTCTTGACACTGACGAGATGAATGAGAAAGAAAATGCTGCTGCAGTCAGAACAACAGCCCCTCCTCAGCAGAGATGCTATCACTGCAGGCTGCAATAGATAAATTCCAGAGTGGCGGAAGATGCAGTCTTTATCTGAAAGTTTAAAAGCCTTCGTTAGCCGCGTCTTTCTCCCTTCACATCTACCCTACGTGATTTAAAAAGGGAAAATCGAAGATGGATTGTGGACTTTATGATTTGTGAGTTTGGTCTCTTTTCATGTGGGAAAGCAGTCAGTCCCAGATGTTTGTGCACTGAAGAATGTCTGAACACAGCAACTATCATTTCTGACGTATGTACCAGTATCTCTACCTCTGTGCAAGGGTGTGACTGTAAAATATCAAGAACTCAAACTCAAATTTAATTCATGCAGCTCAAACAAAGTGTGTGTTTAAAGTATTTAATCATAAACTGTGATAGTGATGTTGACAAATCCAGGTAGATTAGTTTTGTCTGTCTCAGCAGGAACAACATGAACCAGGTTTAAAAACCCCTCAGATGCCACTCACTCACTCACTCACTCACTCACAAACACCATGGGGACATTCAGATACTCACATTAAATCAGTCATTTTCATAAATGCACAAATACTCCCCCTAACACCCCTACACACTCCCTTATGCACTTAACAGCATTTACCCACACAGGTAGGCTTTATCACACACACCACACCTACACACATATAGAGCAGTAAAGCACACATTTTCACAATGTGCACACATGCAAACACACACACTCCACAACATACACATATGTCAGAGTTGATAAACATCTCTGGTTCTGGCCTTTTCTCTCCTTCTTGAGAAACTTAAGAAAAGAAAAAAGAACATGGGAACAACACACTGTCTGGCAGCATAATGGAATCGAACACAACAAACATTATTGATTTTGTATGTTGTTGTGCATGTGTGTTTTTGACTCCCAGTGACTGTGCATGTGTGTTTATGCCAATCAGTTCCCGCCACAGCTGTCTGTAGTAACACTGCCCCCCTGTGTCACAACTGAGGAAGTACAGATGAGAGTGGTCGCCACCCTGCGGCTCTTCAGATCTAATTATGCTGTCGAATCAAATTTGTTTAAAGTTCATATTATACAAGAGTCATAATGTACAAACGATTGGAGCAATAAAAAAAAACAAACAGGGAGATTAAAGAAAATGAGCATCATCAATCATTCGAGGGAAAAATAAAAACAGGATAAAAAGTGTGAGCAGCAATAACATGCAGTGGATGATCAAATGTTTAAGTTAAATACATTGCCCATGTGGGCTTTTTTCCAGGAGTAACACGATTTCTTCTTGTGTGTGTTTCAAGTGTGTCAATTGTGCAAATGAAGACGTGATCTACTACAACATACCTACAGAAGCTCTCTAGGGACTAAAATGTTAGGATTTATCAAAGATGAGTAGAAATGTATAAACGTCACCTTTTCTGTACAGGAGTATAAATATACAACAGTCTCAGATACAGCTCTTCAGGTGCCTTTTTAAACCAAACACATGAACAAATAACAGGATTAGTTGTTTCTTTTAATTGAAAGCTTAAGCTTGACACTTGATTTTGACTCCAAGTGATAAAGCAATGGTTGAAACTGTTGGAGTATTTATTAAAGAGCCTCCTTTCCTTATTATAAGGTGAAGTTTTTCTTGTAGTTGCAGTCACTATCTAGGGATTTGGATTAATGTTCTCCACCTTCTTATCAGATACAGTTAAAGGATACATTGAGAAATATTTAATATATTTTGTGGGATGATTTAGTGATCTTTCCATCTGCTATATCTCAAAGAAAGATTATGCACAGATTTGTCTTTTTTGTATATTGCACAACATACACTTATCGCTGCAGTTGGTCTGCTGGTTTAGAGAAACTTTGCAACTACACAGTTTCAGCCAGCAGCTACTGTGGAGTTCCCTTAGTGGGACATTTCTAACGATGTAAATATAGATCTGAAAGGTGGTTAAACTATTTTCCTTCAAAACATGTAATCTGCCTTTTTTAAGTTTGTGAATTTATTTGGGATGAATTGTCACCAGCATGTGAACTCACAGTAACGATCAACAATTTTCTAAATTCCCACTTTAATCTGCAGGTTAGGGGTTAATCAAATAACTGAAAACTCATCACCAGACCATAAACTCTAACCATTAAATAGTAATGCCTCACATAAATTAATTTTCTGGCTGGTGTACATAGAAGGTCAAATGACAGCAGGCATCTGCACACAAACTGACACACAGGCTGTGAAGTTTTCAGAAACTTTAGCGCACAGTCATTTCTGTCATCTAAGAGCCATTACAGTCTCTTGATGCCTCCATGTTTGCTAATTTTACCGGGTTAATTGCTTTCCCTGCTTCTTCATAGCTCAAAGTTTGTGTCATTAACAAAGTGACAGTAATTCACATTCTGTCTGCTCGCTTGAGCTCTTACTCAGTTGTAAACCAATCAGTCAGCTGTATTCAAATGAGCGAGAAAATGACTGTATATTTCATGGATGAGATTTTCTGCCTAAAACAGTTGCTTTAATGAATCTCTTGGGCAAAGAGTTGTGGAGGAATTAATTTACAATCAATGGCAAGGTTAGGGGATGCAAAATATCTTTTAATCCAGCTAAGAATTAGATAATTAGATATATTGCAGGTAGAACATTTCTTAGTAACGTTCTCTGTGATTTACATTTACTTTAAGTTGACTTTATTGCTGCACAAGGTGGCAATTAAGAAAATCGCTAAGAGCTGCTGAAGATTCTTCTGCCATCTGCTTAACCTGAGGTTACAACAAATCAAGAGTCATATATAAAAAAACCTCTTAAACACAACTTGATCTGCAGAACAGGCAACACAACTTATTGTGATTGTATTGTAATTGTAAGTTATAATCAAAATTAACCAGCCATTTCAAAATCAGAGCAAAAACATCCTTACCTTGAGTGAAAGTTTTCAGACTGGATAATTGCTGTTATGCTCTTCTGAGCTATCTCCAAATATAACATTTACCAAACTAATTTACCGTCATGCATCTCAGATTCATTAGGGCATGTGAGCTCAGAGGAGTGAGCAGTTCTCCACTATAATAGTAATTTCTGGGTAATTAATTACTTCACAGTGTTAAAAATCAGATTCACATTAAAGGAATAATTTTGGGAAATGTATCCTTGTGCAAGACTTGCCTCAGAGTTGGAGATTAATATCTGTCTCATATAAACTGAAGCCAGAAGCAGATACAGTGTAAAAGCAGCAATTTGCATCTAAAGCGGAGTATGAGCAGGTTTTATCATCTTGCTTGTGCAGAGCAAAGCTGCTTTAAGCCTTTATACTAAGGTAAACTAAGTTAAGAAGTGAAACATCATGTTTGCCTCACATTGTTATTTCTTTATATATAAAATAATGACCAAGCTTTAAATTCTGATGATTCATGTAATCACCTGGAAATGTTTAAAACCCAAGGTGGTAGAGAAGAGTTTGTAGGGCTCAGGTCACGTTGCACCTGTTGGCAGCTCCTGTGTGATATTGTGCTTCTGAACTGTTTAATTTTGTCATCTGGATTGTCTATAATGTTATATAATGTTGCTCTATGCTGTACACACCATTAATTGCCTGTCTGTCTTAAATTTTCCCAAATAAAAGGCCTTTTTTAAAATTCCAGCTGCTGTGCAGATTATCATGCACTTAAATTACAAATTTGTGAGATTGGGTCCTACACATATACATATGCAGCACATGTTTTTCAGCGCTGTGCCTTGGTATGCTACCAATAACAATATTCCCCCAAATCTTAAAAATTATACTTTAATTCATGATTCATTTGTCCAAATTGTTTAGACCTTTAAAATGAGGATATAAATTGCTGTAATTCTTGCACTGCTAATACTATTTTGTATATTTTACAAAACACGAATTACGACATTTTGATTGCTGTTGCATACAGAGACAAAGTGCTAAAACACTGCACAAGTAAATAATAAAAGTGAAGTGTTTGGCCATGATAAAGTTATGAAAACTTGAATCAGATTTATTTTTAAAGTTACCCTAACCCTAACGTTAACTCAAAATCAATCCACCCATGATATGAAATAATGACATTATGTCAAGATACGTGCAAGGTACCCTTTCATCAGTATATGAAGCATAGGATTTGACCTTCCCTGACTGGTTGTAAACAGTCATCTCTCTCAGAAGAAATATCTCTGCACCACTGCCACTGATGTTTCCTATGAATCTGTATCACCACAGTTATGGAGCATGTCTCTACTAAAATAATACTAAAAAGTCACATACTGTAGCTTTAAATTCAAATTTTTACACTTTCTACATTCAACAGCTCCTGCTCTAATCACGTCAGATGTGCTGTTTCACTGGTCCACCAGCAGATGGAGCAGTTATCTACAGCGTAGAGACTGTGTCAGGGAGACAGAGAAGAAGGAATAGAGAGCGTCCAAGAGAAAGATGAGGAGAGACAGAGGGAGGGGAGGATAAAGGTCAGGAGGAAGGAGAGGAAACAAGGGAATGCTCCTTCACACCTCATCACACTGTGAGTGAAAATGTCCCTTCAGCTATGCCTGAAGGTCACAGACGCTCAAACACGAAGGACATGAGGGACTTCCCACTCTCTTGCTCCTGTCCACCTTTTCGCCACACCACAGCAGTCTACATATGTGAAAACAATGAAGTCTTAAAATCCTTTTAGCTTCAGTGCGACGTGTTTCTGCATAGCAGCCAAGTGATGGCTCCACCTTTGTGATGTAAGACATTATGCAACACATTTAACTCACATTGTTGCAAGCAGGAAGCACATTTGGGAATTCGTGCTCACTGAGGCAAACTATGAATGGATTTTAGTGTCTCGAAGCACTCTTAAACATGTCCTTTCATCATTATGTGGTTTATTCAAGAGGAAGATGCAACAGGAATAATTGCACTGGCAACCACTTAGACCACATAGACCAGCGCTGAGAAAGCAACAAGATAACATTTCAATTATGTCCAAATAAACACTTCCTCACATGTCCATTTAGGGCGTTGGGAAATGTCCGTTACTAATTGGCTGTTGTGTAATATCCAGCTTGATTCAAACCACTTAATAAGAAGAAAACTGCTTTTCTGAAAGCAGCTGCACTGTATCATTTATCTTCTATTTATTTTCCACTGGCCTTCATCTTATAAACACACAACCGACTCAAATAATCTACAGCCTGGTGTTATATGAAACAGAATTGTCTGCTCAACTCTGCTGCTACAGTAACTTTATTGTCTTTTATTTTTTTAAGATTATTGCTTCCTTGTCTTGTGGACTACTGGCTTCTTCTGGGGCAGATGCACAAACATGATATCCGCAATTATGACAATTAACATCACTGCTGTACGTCAGCTCTGTGTGATGATCTGTTACATTCTAAAGATAAAATCAAAACTCAAATGATTTCCTTTGGCTTGTATGAAAATAATACAGAACAGCTCTAAAATTTCAAAATAAAGCAACCTGAATCGATATAGCTGTAGTAAATGTTGATTAAAGTTCACTCCAGCTTCCTCCCACAGTTAAAAGGTATCCAGCCAGGTTAATGGTGACTCTAAATTGCCCACAGGTGTGAATGGTACTGTATGTCAGACCTGTTATAATCTGACAACCTGTCCAGGGTGTACCCTGCCTCACTACTATTAGCTATGTTTGCAGCACGGCTACAAATTGTAACAGGAAAAGCCGTCAAGAAAATAGATGATGTATGGATGGATGGCATCTGGCAGAGTTTTTATCCAAATTCAAACATGAGGATTCAAATGTGACTAAACTTTGAATAGTTTAGTTTTGGTTTATCTGGTGTATCTCTTTCTTTATTAATATATTACTGAATAATAGTATTAATTAAAATTTTTGATATTGTTGTAGACCTTTAATCTCGTTCTTGCTACAACGTCTGGGTAGAGAAAATTAATTTGCAACACTTTCATCTTCAAGAACAGTCAGCCAACAGCATGTACAAGGCTTTGTAGAAGAGCTGACAGATGTCTCATCAATCCATGCAATTAAACATGATTCTTTATTTTAACGAAGGAGGACTCCAAGGGATGATGGGTGATTAGTCTTAAGGAATAAGGCTTCCAGACAAAATAATACTGTTCAACAGGACAACAAGTGAAGGAAGTTTATCTGGAGCATTCAGCAGGACTCTGTAATATTGTGTCCTATAGTATATCAAGCATATACATCAGATACCAGATCAGATGTCTACAGAGACTCGTGTTTGACTGCTGCCAGTTAGTGAATATGGACTGTTCCTGTTCTCTGACACATCTTAAATCTCTCTCACCCTCTCAGTCTTCTGCAGTGTATCATCGATCACTGCCTACTGCCTTCTGCTCATCCATTTATCCATATGTCACTCCCAATCACTCACTCTGTTTCATCCTGCAAATTCCTCTGAGCAGCCATATCAGCAGGCTAAATATTTTTGTTGCATGCTGTTCTCGTCTTGCCAAACCAGCTGTTTATTTATTCAGTATGAAATGCGTTATGGGCTCAGATGAATCACACCACACCGCATTAAATGCTTCAGTACAGGAACTCAATGAACTAATGTTATCCTGCAAATGATAATGTCACCCACTAAACTGGAAATCTGGCTGTGATAATTCTGCACATTTTGTTCATTTTAAGCTTTAACTTCCACCATCACTCACTAGAAGAGGCTCTCAGCTCACTAATTTTCTCCATCGAGACATTTTTACGTCCTTACAAATCAATGTGTGGGCTCGGCTCATCTTTGTGCTAATATTAGAACACTGGACACGTATTGATTTGATATACGCGTTAATCTAATAGTTGAGCTCATCTCTGTGGTGAAATTGCAGACCTTTCTCTGACTAAAAAAAGCACAGTTGTTTCATTTTGTTTAGTGCAGAGTAGTAAAAAAAAAAAACAGGAGAAACAAAAGGATGTAGGATGCTTCTATACACAACTTATGAATGGATCTGCAAATGCTAGTGATTTTCCATGGTATGTTGCTATTCACAAAGCAGACACACTCCAACTTCCAGGATTAAAACATAAAATTAGTATGTGAGAGCATCCCCGTGAACCAATTCAGTATGCTGGATTCTGCAGAAGGAAAATTACTATGTGGGGTGGGACAGCATCTCAGAAAAAGTGCACCATCTTAGCTGCAGCATTCCCAGAATCCCTCACCAAGTAATTGCTCCTCTACTCCTTTTTTACATCAGGTTATAGCCTCAATGTCTGCATTCTGACACACACACATACACTTCCATCTTTCTTTTTGCAGTCATTCCTTAATCTAATCATTCTCTTTTTTCATTGCCATCATTTGTCCTTCCCATCCTTCTCCCTCTGTCTCTCTGAGGATGAAGTGAGGGGAAAACAGCGATAGTGATCTCCATGGAAACAGCCCAGCAACAGGCTTGGTCCTCATAACCAATCAGATTGTTCTCTGACTCTGTAGCTCATCCAATGACAGCAGCAGGGGTGGGGATGTGCTTAGGGGGGTTGTGGGACCGTCAAGGTGAATGCACATGGAGGCGTGACCAGAAAAACTTACTTCCTGGTTGGGCTGAGAAACGTCACCATCTTAATGTGGACAATAGATATTTTTCATAATTTAAACTACACATCACACCAAAGAGAATTAACAGTTATAAAGGAGCAAACTTGGAAATGGTTGGAAATAAATCAGAAAAATGGAGATTAAATAAAACTAACTTTTGAGAAATAATGAAGAAAAGGAATTAAGTGAGTCAGAAATGCTTAAACCAATGTAAAAAGATATTCACAATATATTCAGAAATTGTGTGGTTTTCGAATGGATATGGATATCTCCGTTTTCATTAATATTTTCCAGACTCTCGTCTTACACAGCTGTTATTTTCTCACACTGTGGTAGCAAATGTAATATATTTAGAGGTTTCAGGAAATAAGTGATTTAAATGAATTTAATAACTGTATCAGAGTTTGTAGGTGGTTGGGTTGCATGGCGGATGCATAAACCACACCACTGTGAAACTGGAGCCTAGGGTTTTCATCCAGGCTCCAGTGTGTGGTCAGGTTAAAGGCCACAAACAGTTTAAATGTAAATAAATAGCTTGTGTCTCACCTTAGTCTTTTCTGTGTTAAACAAAATCACAATCTTTCCCTAACCTTTACTAAAACTGGCATTTACCATCACCTTTGCAAAATATGGGCTGAGGCTCACAGGGTGTACTTTAAGTAGGCCAGCTCTTATGAGATATTATCTAGGAAAGCCACCTCTGGATTCAGCAACTGGAGACCATAGGTGTCAGCTGGAGAGGCCAAGTCAGGCAAACTAGGAACTGTTTCCTGGGCAAAGGAGACCTTGACTTAGGAGATGGATTCAAGAACAGGCACTGGAGGAGATGAGGCATCAAGCAGGGGGTCAGCCCAGGAATGGACTTGAAAACTGACTGACCATGGAGATCAACTAACCGACTCTGAGGCTGACTGGTCACTAGCAGGCCTGGTGCTAACTGGAGGAAAGGCTGCCTGGGCAGGAGAAAGTGGTTTTATAGTGATTTTTCTTACAGGTTCCATGGTGTTTTGAGCAGCAAACTACACACACAGTGCTGTGAGAAGGTATTTGTCCCTTTCTGATTTTTTTTTCATATGTTTCACACTTAAATGATACAGATCATCAAACAAATTTTAACATTACAAAAAGATAACCTGAGTAAATACTAGTTTGTAAATGATAATTTCATTTATTAAAGGAAAAACGCTGCCCAAACCTGCCTAGCTCTTCCCTTGGTGGTGACGATTGGTAATGAGTCTTTCGCATTGCTGTGGAGGAATTTTGGCCCACTCTTGCTTGCAGAATTGTCTTAATTCAGCCACATTAGAGGATTTTCAAGCGTAAACGACCTGTTTAGGTCATGCCACAGCATCTCAATTGAATTTAAGTCAGAACTTTGACTAGGCCACTCCAAAATCTTAATTTCTTTTTTCCTTTTTTGAGATATTCAGGGATGGACTTGCTGGTGTGTTTTAGATCATTTTCTTGCTGCTTAACCCAAGTGTGCTTGAACTTTAAGTCACAAACTGTCAGACATTCTCCTTCAGGATATTCTGGTAGTCATAGTTCCATCAATTATCGCAAGTTCCAGATCATCACATTACCACCACCATTTGGATTTACTTGGATCATCTTTGTGTAATGTTAAAACGTGTCTGAATCTTTTATGTGTGACAAATATGCAACAAAATCAGTGATGTACCAAGAAGATTTTGATCTCTGCCGTTTCCTTGGAACATGAAGCACTGTCACAATTTGTGTTTAAAAGCACCATATGGAGAATAAAAACACAAATGCAGAAGATTCAGGTAGACAATCTGGCAGCTTTTTTTGGCTCCAAGGAAAAGCTGATGAGAACTAAATGCTGCGACATAACAAATTGAACAACTCATCACTGTTGTGTCATGATATGAAAAGTGTATTCATCAGTGCTGTATCACTGGAAATTCCATATATATCCAATATAACTCCTGTCTTCTGTGGTTTGTTTTTACATTTTCTTTCATTTGCTGGGTTCAAATTTTAAGTCTGGATTATCTGCTTTCAGCAGAATTCCTCATAATATTATATTACCAAGCTAAGTGATGTGTTAAGAGGTCCTGTACATGCTGTTCTCTCATACTCCATTAAAGGAGCTGCACAACCATTATCCTTTTTCTTAAAAGCCTTAAGTTCCCACAGTTACACAACACTGCAGTCAGAACAGACTCTAAAAGCATCAGACATCCGAGACATAAGAGACTTTTCTCTGTTGCTTATGTGTCATCTTTGTGTTGCTACTGTCTCACTAAATAATCAGTAAATTTGAAATATGTATAGCATAGCCGTCAGCTGATTAGTTTTTGTTTCAATACAGGCTACAGACTGGATCATATATTTCACAAGTACAGTGTGTATTTAACTGCCAGTTGTAAAATCCTTTGCATTTGTATGGCCCCATGTTTATGTGTGTTTCATTGGTATAGATACTATTCACCTCTTCAGTCCTGCATTAAATATGTTACTTTAGTAACAAATCCAACATTGAAGTGTGTAAAATTAAGATGGAAAAGTGATTGAAGGGAGGGCAACTTAATCAATTGAAAAATTCAGATATATATATATCAGAAATTACAATAACCAACACATCACACTTCTTTATTTGTCCAACTGATAAAATCAAACTCAATCAATCAATCAAAATAAATAGTGTCTGCAAATTCTCAAGTTTGAGAAGCTGGAAGCATTAAATGTTTAACATTTTACATTAAAAATTCAAACAAAGCAGTGACCAATCAATTTGCCATCAACTGACCATCTACCAAACATTTCAGCTTTATTTGTATGTTAATACTTTGTAGTGCAGTAAAAAAGGTAAATATTTCACTCTGAAATATAATATGTTATTTACATGATGTAGCATAAAAAGTAACTCAACTTTATATGTACAGCACTTAAATAAATGTACTCCACCACCAGTGTGTGGTGTGCTTTGGGGTGATACTGCTTCCATCTGACTGTGTGTGTGTCCTGCTCCGAGGCACAAGTGTGTTACTACCACATTCAGTGTCATTTACCGATCACGTGATGTGCCATGTCAGGATACGGTCGCTAAGCAACGCCCTGTCACCCCCCTGCTCTCTCTCTCTCTCTCTCTATTTTACTCCATCAAACAGTGGTTGCGTGGGTGGAGGAGGTTAAGAGAGAGCAAAGTTTATTTATAGAAGCTGTGGGGGGAAGAGGGGAAATTACGTGTTGAGTCTAAAATTAAACATGCCATCTCCACTTCTCACATTTTTCTCTCTCTTTCTCTTTCCTTTGCTCTCTCACTTTTCCTGGCAGATTCATTCATAGATGCAGTGAGGAGAGGGATGAGATAAGATGACAAGAATGCATGAGGAGTGTGGGAGTGAGAAGTAAGAAGTTCCAGATATGAATACAGAGAATTCATTTTATATCTAAATGTAAAAAAATATACTGTACATCATTCAGATTTAAGATCTGCATCTCTTATGAAAATGTAAACAATAAACACATAAATTAAGTTTAGATTCACGTTACTCTAATGTTCAACTTTTAAAAAAAAGCAGCAGAGCTTTGTCACTTGTCACAAAAGTCTCTAAAACACAAACTTTAAAACTCTAAATCATCGACTTTCCACATAAATAATCCTGTAGCTGCCTGCACCTGAAGTTAAATCACTCTGCAGCTTCCACATCCCATGAGTGCTGCGAAAGGGAACCATTTTAGTTAGTGCTGTGCAGAGGCTGGTGTTAAAATGGAGAACCCATCGGACTGTAACCACAGCTGTCCTTGTAATGGATGGATTGGATGTACGGGATGACAGGATGACAGGGTGGCAGGTGGAGTACAGGATGTGTAGCGGAGAGAGTGACTGATGGATGTGTAGGAAAATAGGACTCAGTAAGATATATGGGGAGAGTGATGTTGATTAAAAGGTGGATACAGGCAGCTAGCTAAGACAAATGCAGACACTGCAGTTACATATTTTTCATCAACCACATAACAAACAGTAGCATCCTAAAAGGAGACGTGTGGTTCGCAGATTCCTTATTAAAACTAAAGATGGTATCATTAAATGAACATGCAGTACATCTTTAGAGCATTCATTAGAGATATCAGCAATGCTGCTGTGCACTGACAAGGAGCATAAATACTCATACTGCACTACACATTTTAAACTTCATTTTATCATCACAAATCTGATGTTGTTTTACAACATAGAGAAGAATAATGGTGCTGACGTTCAGCAATCAAAGCTTTCAGACAAACAAACATTTGTGTTTACATATGTCCTAATGTAAAGAAACTTTTACTGAGAGAAGTGCATTGAATAATCAACATGTTTGTATGATCAAAACTGTCATCTTTATAAAACATATGACATTAATTAGTGCTGTAAATGTGCTAGTACTAGCTGTTGGTCGTGTTTGTGCAGAGCCGTGTTGGCTGTGTTTGGTGTTTCTACCAAACTAAACTAAGTAGCTGCTGGTTGGCGCTTCATATTTAGCATACATAAAACCATGACTGAGAACCTACATACTGTGTAGATTCTTGGTTCAACATAGGAGAGCCAACTGCACCAGGCCATCTGCATCTGAAAGTCAAGGATTACTACTCTGACAACAGCAAGGTCCACATTTTGCATTGACAAAAATGAAGGTGCTTTGAACGAGGAGTAAACGGATAATCTATGTCAGCTGAATACAACACCATGTATCAGATACGTATAATGTAGTTGTCAAGTTGGACGTATAACGTATAACTTTACCTTATGCTCAGAAAACAACATGTTGTATTTAACTGAATTAAGTTTACTTAAGTGCTACCTGCTTTTTAGGGTTCATTTTTTAGTTTACCTTACATTTTCTTCATAGGTTTATGGTGAGAAAAATGTGTCATTGTCACTGTTTGTATTGATTCACAGCTGAGTTAATTCTAGGCTGATTACAGAAGCTTTTCAATGGGTCAGTGCCTTCACTGTCATTTGGAAAATTACTTTGAGTCAAAATGAATATGTGTTTCAGCAACCAACAGTGCATTGTTAGCAAGTCTCATCTTGTGTTTTTTCTCTCTTTATCTTTTCTTTCTGTTTTCTGTTGGTTTCTCTGCACTAATACAACATACAGGTGAACACAATAACAGCTTGTGAGTGATTAGGGGTTTGTGTGTTCTCCCTGTGTCTCAGTCTGTAGCCTGGTCAAGTGAATTACTGGTGACATGTTCTTTAACAGCTTAGACCCTAACCAGCAACTTGTCATGTTTGTCTTCCACTCTATTGAATAAACTGTACAGTGTTGGTGATCCTTGTGTCCTTTCACTGCATATTTACAGGACATGTCACATAAGACAAATTCAAAAATATGTCTCAGTTTCCCTCGTTGCTTTGGAGAAAAGGTTTAGTAACCCCTTCAGAGTTTGCACTTAAGCTAACTCAGTCCTCTTGTCTCCACTGAAGATTAAGCAACGGCAGCTGGATGCAATGTTTCAACAGACTAGCCAGTAACTAACAACAAATGTCTCATTCCTTCATGAGCTCATGTGTTTATAAACAGCCACATATCTGTTTGATCTTTCCTTGACAGCATAAATACATGTATCGGGACTGTAGACATTTGCAGGAATCCTACAGCATGAGAATCTTTTATTTTTTGAAAAAAATATAAAATGCTATGCATTTTAAGAGCATTCAGTTCAGGTGTGAATACATTTTTTCAGTACTTGATAATAAATAAGATGTAGTTCTTGGCTATGATATCTTGGGCACATGTAAAGTCATTATATGTGCTCATAAAAGCCCAATAAGGACTGAAGAGCTGTTAATATGATTTTTTTTATGTTCTCACAGTAAAGCACTATGAAACATGCATGGGACAATAACATTGCTGAGGTGCCTGTGCTCGTGAACTCTCTCCTTCACTATTTAATACAATGCTGATTTTTAGTGTGTCCATCCATGCACTGATTCCAAATGGATATTTCATTTCCTGTGATCTAAAGACCTTCCCTCAGTGAATCCTTCCTGACACTGACTGCTGAGGGCAGCAAATGTAAAATTTTAAATGATCCATTAATGTGCATTATCAAATGGCAACACTGCAAATTCACACTATAAAAGTATCCTTTACATGTTTGAGTATGAGATAAATGTAGCAGATAAAGTACCATAATGTGTTTAATGTCCACAACTTTCTCTGGGCCCTCATCTGGCCTTACAGTGCAAAACTGACCGATATTATCTCAGGGTCTTATTAAATCTCCAGCTCCTCGCATCACTGAAGCAGTAACATGATGAATGGCTAGTGATTTCCTCTAGAAGGTCATTCTGACACTTCTGTGTCTGTGTGTCTGCGGTGTATTCCTCATACAGTGGGGAAATACACTACTAATCTGCTTTACACTGTGATGGCTCACCTTCCTCTTGGATACAAAAACAAGTCTCCATAATGCAAACCATTAGGTTTAGGTTAGGGTTAGTTTAAAGGTTGGGAAAATAGTGATTAAGGCTAAGATTAAGGTAAGTCTACAGGATGTCAATGTGAGTCAGCCTAATGTCCTGTGAAGTGATAGAAACCTGGATGGATTACTTCATGAGCCTACTGAGTGCCTGGCTCAGGGGCCCAAGAGAAGAGGGGCCTCTGAACCAGAGCCTCTGTATATAGTGATTTTCATATATTTTGTTTGCACAGGGCTCATTTACAAGACACATAATGGCCATAAAAAGGCAAGAAATTACCAGAAATAAGCATAAAATGTTTCCAAAGAAATAAAAAGGCACAAACTTACCAAATATATGGTAAAATCATTGAAACATAAGCACAAAATGATCAAAGAGATTTTACCAAAAACACACACAAATAAGCATGACAAAGCAAAAAGTGATCACAAATAGTATAACATTTTTCTTTTTTTTTTGGCATATTTGTCACAGTTAAATGATTTGGATCATCAAACTAATTAGAATATCTCACAAAGATAACTAGAGTAAATACAAAAAACAAACGTGTTTTTAAATTATTATTTCATTAAAAATGCTGTCCAAACCTGCCTGGTCCTATGTGAAAAGGTAACTGCCACTCCTTGCTAAATCATGAAGAAACTGTGATTAACTACATTTTTGAAAGGCTGAGTTCAATTTCATTTGCTACACCCAGGCCTGATTATTGCCAGACCTGTTGAATAACTTAAATAGAAGCTGTCCGACAAAGTGAAGCAGGCTAAAAGATCTTTAAAAGCATGTACAGAAATTCAAGAACCGATGAGAAGCAAAGTAATCATTTCCAATGCTTTGGGACTCCAACAAACCACAGTGACAGCCATTATCCACAAACAGCGGTGAACCTTCCCAGGAGTGGCCAGCCTACCAAAATGACTCCAAACGCACAACAATGACTCATCCAGGAGGTCATAAAAGAACCTAGAGGCAAAAACATCTTGATTATACCCATGACTCTAACAAACTAATGCAGCAATTCATAAAAAGAACATCATATCAACAGTCAAACATGGTGGTGGTAGTGTGATGGCCTGGGGCTTCTGGATCTGGACGACTTGCCATAATTAATGGAACCATGAATCCTGCACTCTGCCAGAAATCTTGAAGGAGAATGTCTGACCATCAGCATGACCTTAAAGAGGCCGTTCACGCTCGGAAACCCTCCACAGTGGCTGAATTAAAACAATTCTGCAAGAAACACTGGGCCAAAAATTTCTCTACAGCAACGTGAAAGACTCACTGCCAGTTATCACAAACGCTCTATTGCCTTTACTTTTTCACATAGGGCCATGCAGGTTTGGACACGAGAATATGCATTAGTGGGTCCTCACAATGTTAAACATGTGTTTAAGTGTTTCCACTTTAAGGTTTGAAAAAGATTTCCGATACATTGTGTCAGCAAGTTCTAAGGCACTGTAGTCCAAAAAAAAGAAAAGAAAGGAAAAGAAAAGAAAAGAAAAGAAAAGGTAAAAATTACAGAAGTATATAATAATAGTTAAACCCTGAAACATACCTCACAGTATGAGTCGCGTTAGTCCATGGTTGTACAAATATTCTTTGTCTAACATTGTGCCAGTATACATCATTTTCTTTGATAGATTTGCACACTGTGGAATAATGGCAGGTACTTAGTTTACCTCAGGTTTAATATCCCTAATGTGAAGATAATGTGGTTTCATACCACAATGATAGCAGACATCTCATCTCTTATTCATGATCCCTGTTTGCTTCATGACCTTTGGCTCTTTATTAGTGTGGTGTCTTTGTGCCATTGTGTATTTGAAGCTCCTCAGAAACCAAAAACACATGGTTAGTCAAAAAATTGAGAAATTTAAAAGCAAAAACAATGGAAATACAAATTATGTCATCAGTGAGACATAATTCACTGGTTGCTTGATGTGTAAAATGTGTGAAAGTTGGTAATTAGATGGTTTTTGCAGTTCAGCTGAGTGTGGTGTTGCAATGCATGTTGCATCGTGAGTCATTCTCCCTGCTGCCTCTCTTACCCTTCCTCACCTCCATCCTTCCCTCCATTCCGTCCTCCCTCCCCCACATTGGGAATTATGCAACACTCTGCAGGGCTGTCAGGAGAGAAGAATGACAAGAGGACTGCAAGTGTGGTGGAAGGCTCATAGATGGATGAAGAAAGAAAAAGCGATTAGAGTATGTGTGAGAGTAAAAGGCAGGCAGAGACTTAACATCATTTATAAACCTCTCCCTCTGTCTTCCTCCTTCATTCATCATTCCCATCCACTCTCACATCCTCTCTTCCATCAAGGTCATTGACAAGGACGATCTAGCCACATTTTCATGGGCTGTGATTGGCCGTTGCAGCAGAGCAGAGCCTTAAAGTGACAGCAGAGCAGCTTTGTTTTGTTGGGACAGCAGGCATCTTTGCCACAGCAGAGCACCAGCTGGGGAGGAGTGACATTGTTTGACAACTCCTGCCTCACACTCAAGGATTTCCCCAAAATGCTCCTGGAATATTCATTGTGAGCAGTAAAATTGACATCTATAATTGGCACCTGGTGGAGTTTGATATGTCTCTAAACAGAGAACAAGGTCAGAGTGACTTCCTGCCTTTCAGTAGTTATTGATTACTTCTCTGGAACTAGTGTATTTATAGACTCAACACTTTAACATACAACTCTGTGACCTCATGAATGAAATCCAGGTCTTTCAAATGGAGGAGTGTTTTTAAATAAAGTAAGAAATTTTAAAATTAA
>OMLM01005401.1:105886-117020 GCA_900302695.1 Helostoma temminkii | reverse complement strand
TTTATGGAGATTTTATTTGGTTTTCAAAATTGTGCCTTTGTGAATTTCTTGTGGTTGTCCATCTGTCTGTATGTCTGAAAGTAATATCTCCCTTCTGGGAATTTACTAAAATCTGACTTAAATTTTCACATGGAGAAGGAGATGATTAAAGTTTAGAGGCAAAAGGTTAAAGATTAAGGTCACTATCGCCTCAGACCCATTCTCATCAACGCAATATCTCTGGAGGAAATTTCATGACTCATAGATGATTAGAATATGTGTCTGTAAGACGTGAATATGAACTGCAGCTTGAATGTTTGGTGGAACCATACGGCCATGAGGTGGTAATTGTAATTCTTAAATGAGCTGTGTAGTAACATTCAATTTAACTCCTCAAGGCACTTTGCAATGTAAGGTTTAGGACTTTAGGACTACAGAAAATAACAATATAATTATAAATAGAAAAAACAATAATCCCACTTCAGCGAATACTAAGAGTGGTTGCTCAGGGTGAGAGCACGTTAGCTTTAACTAGTTGTAGTGTGTAGAAAGAGGAAAGAGAAATGAACAACAAGCAACAAAGAATAACAACAGCAAGCAGCAGACAATACAGTGGACACTTGGTAGGGCCAGTAACTGCACTGAGCAAACATACAGCTCAGAGGAAGACAGAGCGGAAGAAGCACACAGAATATCAATACTCAAGAAAGAAAATTCTGGATCTCTTCAATAGAAAGATCCATGAATTAGACACATCGGAATGTAGTAATAAGTAATTAAAAGAAATAAAAGAGTAGAAATAAAAAATGTATTAATATCAGTATTGTTTTGGAAAACATCTTACAAAGGAAGGTTAATGAAAAATGTATACCTTATATAATAGAAATAGAATAAAAGTGGCAGCACATTTCTTCTGTAGTACATTATAATGCATTAAGTAGGTTACTTTTATTAGGTTTTTCACAGCTGAGTTCAGTAAAAAGAGGTGTGGAATGATCTGCAGCAAATGTCCCCAGCGAATATTTGAACACAACATGTGGTTTGTGGTTGGTGCTATACTCTCTAATCCCACAAAAAATCACTTTATTGTATTCTAATTTTTACATCAAAACAAAACATTATTGTAAAATGGATTGCTGGGGAAATGGTCACTAGAACTTATACCTCAATTTGTGTGTTAGTTCAGTCATTAATTATGAGTCACAGTCATTTCTGAATACATGGTTGCATTCTCTCCTCAGAGAAAAAAATATATACTTGGTGTAAATCCAGCCGTAGCTGTAGCTCCAACTTTCTCAGTGTTTCTATTATAAGATCAGAATGACTGACTGGTGCAGAAAGTGCACCGAGTGTAGGCGGAGAACAGGGATGCTGAGCTATTGGTACTTACATACACATATGCACTTATACAAATACACAAATAGAAACGGCTGTACGTAAGAGTGAATAATTTATTCACAAATGCATCATTTCCAAAAGGTGGTGTACCCACAGCTAGCTGGAGTAACAAGGAAGAAAAAGAAATTTAAACCTTAAAGAGAGGTGAACAATAAAAGACACGCAGAAAAAAAGAAAGAAGTTGCAGCCAATGTCACTGAAATTGAATTTACTCTCATTTGTAGTGGGATTCGATATTTGTGGTCAGATTTCAAGTTGTAGTTGATATAAAACCACTGTTAACTGAAAAAATATAGAAGACATGAAACCATCATGTTTACTTGTCTTTAAACATCTTTATTATTATTATTATTTATTATGTGTAAAAGCAAATTTTTCTAGAAAGATTTGAGTTAAGTATGTTTTAAATGAAAACCATTTCTACCATTTCTATTCAGGAGGCTGTAATGCACTGCTCCATCTAATTTGAGAGAAAGGCTGGTGTCGCTATCGATCGTGTGACCTCTGCAAAAGGCAACTGAAACAATACCACATCACTGCAGAGAGTACTGTGGGCAAAGCAGGAACTGAAGCGAGAAGGAGAGAGGGGGTTTCTGAAGCAACCATGTGAACATCTCTGAGATGCTAATTTAGAGGAAATACGTGGTTCAAAGCCTGCTGCTGGTTCTGAAGTAACGATGACAGGAGAGCTGAGAGAGGTGCAGCAGGAAGAAGAAAGTGAAAGGTCAAACAGCTAGGTGCAGATGAGGGACAAAAGAGCAAAAGAAAATGGCAGAAAAGAAGGAATGTCAGGAAATGAAGTCACTGAAATGGAGCCAATGTCTCAAAGGGGTTTGCTTATAAATGAGATTATATATTCTTCTGATTTCATATGCCAAAAGACCTGAGAAGGCTCTTTATTCAAATGTGACTTTCAAATGTATTTAGAGACCTCTACTCAGGTTAGAGATATTACAGGCGCTGTCCAGAGTGCTGAACCTGGAGCTGCTTGGTGTCATTAAAACACTTTCTGCTGCAGCTTTAGGTGCTGTCAGCTACTACATTTGTTTTCTCATAAGTGTTGTTTGTTTCAGATCCTATTTGCTGTGTTGTATGGACACCACTATATAACTGATATATAATAATAATAATAATCATAATCATCATCATAATAATGATAATAATAATAACAATAATAACAACAATAATAATAATATAATTATCATCATTAAATAAAACATAATATGTTTTAATATGTTAATATAATGCATTAAAATGCACAATTACATTTTATTTTATCATAAATTTTTGCATGTTTTATAACCAATTAAACTGCAAAACTAATGACATTCAAACGCACAATATGTGTGTTGTGTTTAAATGTTAACATTCTTGCATGCATGTCTTTAGGATAATGTGACTGTGGTGTTTATTTTCTTGTTTTTTTCCATTTTGATCTGATTTATGCACCATTGTACTATTACTACTTTATATGTTACTACTGTTTTACTAACTGTAACAACAGACTAAGGGTTAACTCTCAGGCTGCCCCTGCTTATGTCCTCTAATGCATGTCTAACATTTGTATGTGATTGAATGTGTGCATGTGTTTATCTCTCTGTTATAACACTCTCCTGCCACATGATGCTTAAGGAGACCAGAAGGAACCTTTATTCTCACATGGCAAGAGACTAAGCAACACACAGTGAAGCATCTGTTTGTAGGTAAGGGAGTGTGTGCGTGTCTGTGTGTTGCTGCCAGTACCAGTGTGTCTCAGGCTGTGCAGTCATAACACTTGAACCATGCCAACACCTGTCATATTAGCACAGCTACATGTCTGCTCATTTACCTCTCAGATATGTAGAGTGCGTGTGTTTGCTTCTGTCTGTGTGTGTACACTTACGTGTTTATATCTGCAGGACACGTCTGTGTTCCATCATGCACTGCTAATGTTCATTAGACCACGCTTATCATCATGACCATTTCCAGTTGCGCACACACATATGCAGCATTCCTGTTACTGTTGCTTTGTCTCCTGTGACTCTAAGCGATGTTACTGTGATGTTGAGGAATGACATGGAAAGATGCACAGTGTTTTAAATCGTGTATCATGTATAAATCATTTGCATCATTTTCTTTCTTAATGAAATTGTGTAGATGTTTATCTCACCAGAAGTGGTAAGTGAATTCACATTAAGTACTGTACTCCAGTTTTGGATTTTAATGGGTAGATTGTAAATTGTTAAAAAGTTTGCTCAATATTTGTGTTTTTCACAGAATAAAATGACTGGTGCTCCACCAGTGCTATTAGATCTATAAGTAGGACATTCACACAGTGGCATTTACAGAGTGTGTGAGCTAAAGGTTAGAGCTTCTGACCTGAATCCCCAGACATACACTGGAAAAGTCTTGGCAAGGGCAATGAGCAAGCAACACCCTTCTCTGCATCAGTGAATACCACAGAGATCCACTGATCAAGGCACTTAGCTCCACAGCTGCTTCAGTGTAGCTGCTCAGAGGACAGTGTGTCACGATTCCTGCTCGGGCCAAGTTATTTTTATTCTTTGTCTGTTAGTTTTATTAAGTCTGTTCCTCTGTCCCGGCCAGGTCCCCAGTTTGCCACCAGTTGCTTGTTCTCTCTCTCTCTTTCTACACTCTACACTGTCATTTCATGTGCAAATCAGCCTGGACTCTGCCACTCCTCTCTACGCCTGGTGCCCCTCTACTCATCAGCCTACACTGTGTACATACTGACTTATTTATTTAGTCACTTGATTTTATGAACCCTGTATGTATATTGTAAAATTGCAATCATGGAATATAGGTAATATCTGTGCTCTCTAAATCAGATCCTGAGTTTGGAGATTTTCAATCACTTTCACCCTGCACCAGTTTCTTTAAATATAATTTGTCCTGCTTTTATATGGATATAAATATTTTGAATCCAACAGACCTAAAGAAGAGAATAGCAAATCTTGGGGGTCAGCGAGTTACAGCAGCTCCTCACTTTGTGTGTTGTTGTTTTTTTTTATATGTTGGCTCCTCGTCCTCCAGCTTATGTACTCTTCTGAAGTGGTGGGAGAAGTGGCCTTCCTGGGATTTTTTCTGATCCTGTGCATTTGTGTGAGGTACATGTTACCATGGATACTGTATCGATTTCTGCTAGCATGCTATTAGCTACTAGCTATTAGCCATACAAAACACAGGCCTGCTACCAGGAGAGAGAGAGAGAGAGAGACACTAAAATCCTCCAGAAATCCTCCAGAAGACCTGACATCCACCAAGAGCTGAGGAGGTGGGGGTGCAGAGCTGGAGAGAAGTGCTGGAAAAACTGGGTGAGACAATATCTGTAGAGTAAAATGGAAGAGTCATCTGCGATGGCCAAGGACCAGAGCAAAACATGGATGAAGAAAGTGATTCACTGTACGTAGATGGTTTTCAGCTGGCGAGGACGAACAGGCCAACAAGGACCTGCTGCCATCAGACTTCTGAGTCCTTTGTCCATCAAACACAGGTGACCTGGATAACTGCAGACTGACCTGCCTGATTTCTCAGCTTCTCACTTAACTTATTGTATATTGTGATTATTACCATTATGCAAATTGGCCCATTATGTATTTACTATATTCTAGATTTATCCTGCTCTGGTGTTTAACTTTTGATGTCACCTTTGACTCTGCTGCTGTAACATGTGAATTTTCCCTCAATAAAAACGTTATCTAATCAAGCTAATCTAATCTAAAACCTACAAAATGACACAAAGACAGAATGTCCTTTCATGGATACAAAATGTGGATTTCTTTCACTAAGACTGAATTAAAGGCAATCTTCCACACAGACATAACATTTGAAAATGTTGTAGTTTGCTCAGTTGTGTTTGTGAATGTGTATATAATTACCAGGAGCTGCTTCCTGCTGTGTGACAGACTGGACTCAGCTCAGATTAGTATTTAGATCCTTTATGATTACAAATGAAATTCAGCTTTGTCTCCAGCAGAAACAATGACAAAGCAATTTTCCATCACAAAACATACATATTTACACAAATACATCCTTTTTTCTCTTGAATCTACTTTCATCTCCCTCCATCCATTTGCTCTGTTTCCAATTTCCTCAGTTTTGTTCTGTGTCAGCTACATGATTAGGGAGCCACAGTTACCTGACAGTTGTTGCTATGGTGACCAGGTCCCTGATATGTTTTTCCTCTCTCTTCGGTATCCCTGCTTTTCTCCTCAACCTGAAAATGCACTCTTTGTTGTCTAACCTTTATAAAAGATACCGAGCATTTCAGCTGCTCTTTTCTTTCAACAACATGTTGCTCTGCTACACACATCCCCAGAGCAACTGAATGATTTAGTAGAAGATACAACAGAAGGAGGGGAAAAGGTGGGTTATGGTCATCAAACAGAATTTATATTATATGTTATTAAGAGGAACTATACTATGTGTTAAATATATTCAAAATCCATAAAATGGCCTCTGAGCGTCATGCTATTTTAACATTCTGTTTCTACAGCTGATTACAGGATTTGGCAACTACAACTAAATGGTTACAGTAAAAGATCAACATGGCTTCTAAAGAAAAACAACTTTATTGTTAGATGGAGCGTCCGATCTCCTTGTTTTCAAAAGATACAATCATCTACTAATATGGTTCCCAGTTCCCAGTAGTTTCTTATGACTCCCTTAACAGTCTACTCATAAGAAACTGTGTATGTAAGGGTATTGATGTTTTTCTGTGGTGCAGTATTGTAACTGCATATTCTTCCAGAAGGTCTGACAGTTGCCTCCAACTCAAAAAAATAAAACCATTTATTCATTAAAAGGTTTGGATCTTACACTTTAATTAGTGGGTCTGGAAATGGGCCCAGAAATTCAGGCAAAGTTTGCGAAGACCATTAATGTCTTGGCCACATCTCTTCCATCTGTCAGGCATGAAGACCTTCACTTTGCAATCTAATACTCTATGTCTCTGAATATGCTACCCAGCCTCTTCTTGCTACAATGCCCTTCTGTCAGGGCTATCATTATGTACAATCAAACATATCCAGATGATCCAAAATGCAACAGCACTTTTTGTTTGTGTTTTTTTTTTTTTTGTTCAACCAAAAAAACACACATGTAAAACTACTGTTTGTCGCTCTGCAGTGTGTTCCAGGGGCTGCCTGCATCAGATCCAGAGCTCTGACACTTCTACAGCCTCTCTCTCACTACACTCTTCTAACACACTCTGTCTAATGGTCTATACACCACACAGCATCATATCTCAAGCTCGTCTCAGTAGTCTCACAGTGGTGGAATAAGCTGCCTAACTCTATTCCTTCATCAGTCTCATTCCCAATAGTCAAAAACACTATTCTACATTTCTTCGACAGTTCTTCTCAATGCAATTTTCTCCTAATATCTTTACCAAGACTTAGCATTTTTGCTTGTTTTGTACTTCACTAGACACTTTGGATAAAAGTGCCTGGCAAATGTCCTAATGTATGTCTGCACCAAAGCCTAAAACATTCAACATTTGCCAGAAACACTATGTTTTAGAAACCAATAGCTCTGATGTATCTTACTGATTGACTGTCATGCCAATAATCAAGTGGCATGTGTGGCTAATATAGTGTCAAACTTTTTACTTTTTGCTTCATCCTCACATCTCTCAGCCATTACCTTTTAACGCAGGATGTCCAAGTACTGGCACAAATGTTTCCAGCCCAGTTTGGATTTTGATAAAGTAAAGTTGTGATTGATGGTGAATGATGGGGCGATGACAAAGCAGTGCAGAAACCAGGCCACACTTCAATTATGACAGAGGGGAGTATTGATCCCATCTGGGGACAGTGGCTGCCTCACAGCAGACACACACACGGGCACGATACCATACAGTCAAGCCTGCACACAGTTTCACTGGCATTCACAAACATTTGAATAGAAACACTCACTTTATCATGCTGTCATTTGCTCACGTGTTAAGCAATATGCTTTCCTTTCCTATTAATTTGCTCCGTGTCTATGGTTGAATCACCTCAGTCGGGATGGGTGTGTGTGTCTGTAAGCTCATGGCAGCTGCAGAATATTCATAGACTAATTGTCTAATCTTCTACAGCAGGTGGTGCTTACAGAAATAAAACTGCAGAAATGAAGCTGCAGCTTTGCTCTGATCGACAATGGCTCTCACATTGTTTCCATGAGCCGTAATCTGTGATTTCTGTATTCAGTTTGTGCTGTGTGCTTTGTCCAGGAATACTCCATATTCATATTAAGTGCTAGGGTTTGGTTCATTTCAGTGTCACTCACTATTTCTCCTTATGTTTTCACATTTCATGCACTGTGATGTTGCTATGTTCTTTCTCTCTCTTCATCACTCGTCCACACAATCTCACACAATTTGTTTGTCTGCTGCACATCTGTTTGATGAATACTGCATTACCAATGCAGGCTACATTCTGTGTTTGGAGAACAGTCTGTATGCGACAGTCTTTTCCCCTGATGCCACTGATGATGCAGATGTGCACTTTGTTCATGTTGTTCATGCCAGTTAGCGCAGCTGCTGCCAACTAACCCAAAATCTATGAAGATGAAGAAGATGCACAATTTTATCTAACTCAAAATCTAAGCATTTACAAATTCCTATGTTATAATTGTAGAGCTTCATTTGAATGACAACACATTTGCAGCCTAACACAAAGTGACTGTTACTGGCATTTAAGGTATACGGTGTGTCATTTATATCTTCTACATCTTTGTTATTACAGCATTTGAGTAGCCTGTGGGTTACACTGGAGTGAATGGGAACTTAAAAGTGACAGGATACGAATGATGGTGGCTCTGGGGTCAGCTGCATCCAACAGGAAAGTTCTGCTCCAGGTCTCCTTAATAAGTTAATGTCTTTATTTTTATTATTTGCCTTCAAGTTTCATTCAAGTGTCTTGTATGAAAAATCTGATAAATTATGACTAAATACAAAAAAAAACCAAAATAAAAATAAATAATTTGTTTCTAAGCTGTGTGGAAAATATTATTGATTGGCAAGTACAATTTTGAGATGCTTTTACTTTACTTGAGTGTTTCTAGATTTTTTTTGCCATATTTGTCAAATTTGAAAGTTTGTTTACATTTTACAGAACAAATGTGAAATGAGTTCATTTTAAAACCTTTGTTTCCCTTAATGTAACCATCGAAATGTTCTTCCATTGATAAATAATTAAACCTAAATGAATTAAAAATAATTTTATAACTTTCGCTGAACCAATCTGGAATAAACAACATCAAGTCCAATAGTGATAAAATATATAATATACTGATACTATACCTATTATCTGTATTTCTGTCAAACAGAAAAATCACTTGTTTTTAAAGTAGTGTCATTTTTACACCATGTACTTAGTAAGCAAATTTGGTCTGAGCAGACTTGAAGGCATTTCTACTTGCAGTGGAGTATTATATTTAAGTACTTGTAGTTTTACTTGAGTTTATATGCTTCTGCCAGCTGTGTTTTTTGTGAATCTTTACCTTATCATACTGAATGAATGTAGAAGTGTATAGGGAACACAAACATAGTACTCAATTAAAAGTACAAATATTTGCCTAGAAAAACAACTCACTGCAAGTACTACCCTACAATTATATTACCCTACAATCTACTCAAGTAAAGAACCCAAGTACATGATCTACATTTTACTTAAAAGTAAAAGTACTCCACTAATAAAACATATATATTAGCATATTTTAAACAATGTAGAATTTGATGCTGTTGATAACATATAACTAATGACGTTAAAATACATTTAGTGGAGTAAAATGACAATATTTCCCCTGATTTGTAGTGGAGTAAAAGTAACATAAAGTGAAAATGCTTGAGTAAAGTACAAGTACCTCAAAATGTAAATGTACCTAATTACTTACCAACTCTGTATCGACATCACCAAGGTCTTTTTTCATTCGCGGAGGGAAAACCAGGGCACACTGAGTGCTGTGGCGGCCAGTGCGCCGTCGCGGAGGGACACAGCATCCAAAGGAGAGCCTGCTGCCCGGCTCTACTTTCCACCGGCATCATTTGCGCCTCGCGGGGAGAAGGTTGGTGAAGAAGCACCAACGGCTGCGCATCATTTTAACATTTTATGCTTAAAATAAGACCCTTTCATTTTAATCTGAACGGGTTAGCATCTTCGTCGAGGTGTTCGATGAAACGCTGCCTTGTCAAGTTCCCTTCCGCCCGTTCATCTTAAAATAAAATTATATTTTAGGATATCATGTTAGCTAGTTAATCGATTTAGTCATTAACGTTAGAGCAACAACTATCAACCGAAGGCAGACATTTTTTCTTCTCATTATCAGACAAGAAGCTGCTTTCTCTCCGTCTTAAAGCCAGATATTCTGGTTGAATCAAGAGTAAAAGCGATTCATCTCGTGAGGAGAACCGACTGACTGCGCCGAAATGGGGGTAAGAGCGAAATTTATTGTGCTTTAGTTACTTAGCTAATGCGCTATAAAATGTATGTTGTGTTAGAAGCTAACGTGAGCTTTACTGTCTGGGTTTAGTAACGGTTAGTCAGTGTTTCCGCAAATGAAAGGGTTAAAGAGCATGAAGACACAGACATGATGTTAAAATGAAATTGAACACTGAGATATGTATCACTTGTGTAAGCTAGCTGTTGCTGATATGTTGCAAACTGAAAAAAATATAAAGCTGCATGCATTTTCCCCTCAAAAATCAGTCAGACTGATCTAATTGCAACGAGTCAGTCACCATTAGGTATCTGCTATTAATGCCATTCATCACACTGAATCAGTGCGTTGCAAAATATGAAAGCGACTGAGATGAAGGGATAGCACAGCGGATGATTGTTGTCTCGACTGCGTCTTTTTCTGAGGAACATGCGCCAGATTTGTGAGTCAATCCGCCGCATCCAGACTCCAGCCGGTGCGACAGAACCGGTGCAGGGTGGTAACGCGTTACAGTAACGCTCCTCGTTAGTATCTGTCAATACAGCCTTTTTTCAAAGAAACAAATTACAGACATCTCACTGTTAGTGTCTAACTAAGTGACAAACACCATATAGCCACATATAAAATCTTATTCATTTTCCTCAGTGGATGGGAAGTAGTGTAACGTTACTTTATTGAGTATATGGACTGTTACAGCTTCAATTTTAACCACACAACAGATTAATTCAATCTTAAACCTTCACGTTTTTTTGGTTTTCTGATCACTGACAACAAATACAAAACAAATACACGTCGCTTGTTTCATTTAAGCCTATTTAGCTTAAACTGTTCAGCGATGTTGTCGTTGTAACGCAAACGTAGTGTAACGACAAGTGGTGACGTTACCAAATCAGAGACAGGGCCTTGTATCTCGACCAACGTCAGACACAGGGGATTAATAGGTTTTCAGCAAGCTGTGGTTATGAAGTGGCAGAAAGATGTGCCGCTTCATTCACTGGTTCCAAAAAACGAGATTACAGCGTCCGAACATCTGGCGCCAGGCGCTGGACCCGCTGCAGACGGTTGAGGAAATTCACGGCTCCTAAATACACCATTAGTCACACTGCATGATGACACGAACCAGTCCAGTCAGAAATGAAATCGTTTGTGAGTAATGTGCATGTGAAGCGAGCCATTACGCACGGGAATATGTAACCTGCTGGCGGCGAAAACCGCAGCCAGGATTGCGGAATATCATGTCATTCCTCCAGGTCTGACTGCAGTTAATCTGAACCATCAAGCTGCTGTGCGTCTTGGTATTTCTGATAAAAGACAGTACTAAGAAGTCGCAGATTTA
>OMLM01005401.1:83572-97991 GCA_900302695.1 Helostoma temminkii | reverse complement strand
CCTCTCAGACACAGCAAAATATATGTACTGAGCAGCAGATCCCTAAAGAGGGTGGTGTAAATTGATATTTAAGTGGAGCTCTTGAGACAGACCTTTGCTCTAATGATGTCAGATCTAATCAGGAAGTGTTGAATTCTCCTTCGTGCACCAGGGGATTACATCTAAGTTTGGATCTTAATCTAGATGTTTTGACTGGGTCTAAATACAGTATCGAAGTAAATGGAATCTAGGTAGCCAACATGTTCTTACAGTTTTACTGATCAGTGACAATCCTAAGTGAAACTGTTATTGTAGCTACAAATAAGATAATAAATGTTTTGCTTTATCGTTCCTGCCTTTTCTGTCAGGTGATTGTCTAGGTTTGGTTTTGTTGGTGTAAAGTAGTGTGTACTAATCACTGAAGATGTCTTCTTGAATTGCAGCAACAATAAGAGTGTCAGCTGTTTAAAAAATAACTGTTCATGTAATGTGAGCAAACAGTGATCTTTTCTATCTGTGTTACAGTATGGACGGTCGGACAGCTACCGCGTGGCCACCACGCAGGACAAAGACGAGAAGGATTCACCCAAGAAGAAGGGAGGAAAGGATCTGGATGACCTCAAGAAGGAAGTTCCTATAGTACGTAAATGTCTTCCTACTTGTGTGGCCTCTCTGACATTTCCTGCACCTAAACAATGTGTCTTAGTAGATACTGATTGTTCCGCCACAACTGGGTCAAAAACTGTTGTGGTAGCACATAAGTACCCAACAATTCCTTCTAAAAGCAGAACTTTTCAACATCAGAGACAGAATAAACTGAGTGGAAAGTAGTTCACAGATAGTGCAGCCTGGCTTCACTCCAGCATACAAAGAACTACAACCCAACTGTAATCTAATCTTCCTGTTTGAAAAGGAAATACCTGATATGTAGTATTTTGTAGCAGCTATTTTACAGTAGTGGTAGAGAAATATAGTAAAGCAATTTAATTGCATTCTGTGTGGGGAAATATCTCTGATAAAAAGCTACACAAGTAGGTTCAGATAACCAGATTGTATGTCATGTATCAGTCCTGAAAAATTCAATTCAGTTATAATTGAGCGATGTAAGTTTATTCTCTTTAAATTCTTTTCAGACGGAACACAAAATGTCTGTTGAGGAGGTTTGCCGGAAATATTGCACCGATATCGTCCAGGTAAGCCGTTCACATCAAATGACAAACATTTCCACTATCGGTCCAGGTATCAAAGATTGTTTCTGTCATTATTTAATATGGGACTTCAGTTTAGACTGTTTACCCACTTGCTTTAAGATTAGTTTAGATTCAGACCTAAAAATGTCACATTCACAACGTCTCTCTTCCAGTCTTTTCTGTCCTCTAATTTTCCTCCACACACCCTCTGTCCTTCCTTTCCACTCCCCCTACCCTGCTCACACATCTCTCTTTTAATTCATTTTTCATATTTTTCTCTCCAAACCACCTCCATCCAGGGTTTGACCAATGCCAAGGCAGCAGAGTACCTGGCCAGGGATGGCCCTAATGCATTGACTCCACCACCCACTACCCCTGAGTGGGTCAAGTTCTGTCGCCAGCTGTTTGGTGGCTTCTCCATCCTGCTGTGGATCGGTGCCATCCTTTGTTTCTTGGCCTACGCCATCCAGGCTGCCACAGAGGATGAGCCCGCTGGGGATAACGTAAGTAGAGGATGATTGGAGGATTTTTCATAGTACTGTAATTTGTATCAATCAACATTCGCTAAGGGATGTCCCAATACCACTTTCTTTCTCACCGAGTACAAGTATAAGCACTTACATTTCAGTACTTGCCAATACTGAGTACAGATACAAGTACTTAATATTGCTGCTAAGTGCAATTACTACAAACATGCAATGTAATCAGATGTTAGTTTTCTGACTTTGACAAAATAAAAAACACAGCAGGAGACTATTGCTCACAGCCAGAAATTAAAATAAAACTCGACAGGTAAATAAGCATGGCCCTGCCACCCCTTTTTAATTAATCAGCGTCTTCCAGGATTGAATAGGCTAAGAATGAATGTTAGCATATTTTTTGCACCTGATCAGCACCTACATCAGCAACACTTTGCTGCATCAGCAGACCCTCATTTTCAGCCAGCTGAAGAGTGTGAGTGAAACAGGGCAGGCTAGGCAGCCCAGCATCATCCTTTATCATATTTTTGGCTTTGTCTTGGAGTACTACATGAACACAACTCATTGTCGTGGATGTTATAGTAACACTTATGTTAAAATGTTTCCACACAATGCAGACATTACTCCACCTTCGCCTACCCGTTCAAGTTCGAGTATGAGTACACGAGGGCAGTATCAGACCTTATACAATCTGAGACAATTGAGGTAGCCAGCAGCTTAAAATAAAACAATCAGGTGCACCACATCTAGCAATCTAATTTGACAGCCAATTTAATACAGCTGTGTTTACAAAGGATAACCAACAATTTATTTAAGACCTTGTTGAAAAGTGTAAGGAAGAGTTGAGGTACATTTTGCAAGCAGTTTCAGAATAAACACAGAGTCATAAAACAGTGCTCATACTGCATATAGAGTACTGAAATCGTACTATATGTTGCTATATATGTGCTATATGACATGATAACAACAATGTTTCACGTACTGTAAACAATTCAAATAAAAACTTTGTCTGTGAGAAGCTAGATATTAAAAACCACCAGAGGAGGTTAGAGGAGGGTGTGTGTGCTCCCTGTCCTCCAGCACATGACTTAACAAAGCAATTTGCTGACTCACTCCTCCTTGGGGATGAGGCTGTGTCAGTTATAAAGGTTGTCAGCTTTTTGTTTGAATCATACCAGCTGACCCTTGTTTAGAGTGACAGGCACCATCCTGATAGCATCCATTTTGAGCCTGCCGTAGGGAGCATGTGGCTCCTGGTGTTGGTAATGACAGGGTAAGAGAAGGGCATTCATGGGTCAGCCCTGTTTCATGCCAGCCCAGAGCGCAGCGCAGAACCAGAGAATGAAGCTAAAGTGCTTTGACACACAGACCATGATGATACAGAATACATGGTTCAGACCACAGGGAGTCAGTGACAAGTCAGTATAGTGACCAAGGCTATCACAATATAGGTTCACAGTTTGATAACTGGCTACAGTTATGTCAGGTGTTACAGATCACAGCGTCTGAAGGAAGATTTATATAGTACTAGCTGTAGTACCTGATGCTGGGCATTGGATATTGGAATTACATTTTTGAACACTAAATATTTTTTTTACCTGAACAGAAAAGTTTTTTTTTCCAATAGAGAGGAAATTGTGTGTGTCACTTTAGTGTTCAGAAAAAAATTAACATAGTCATTTATGAAGTAAATTTCAAAAATATACATCTCCTGAATGGCACTTCCTTTGACCTCACCATGTTGGTGGGCTGCCTCTGTGCTAAGTACCTCTGAGCCAATAGGGAAGCTAGACACAAACCCTCCGCTCTATATAGATTTGTACTGTCTAACGGTGGTCTATTAAAACATGAACGATAGACACACTAATGTACTCATAAAACCACTAACAGAGCTGATGGCAAACAGATGGGCATCCTCCAGGTCACTGAGTCCAAATCAAACCACATGCTGCTGTCAGCTACATGAGGTGATACTAAAGTTAAAGGCTTAAAGACGATTTGTGTTATTTGCAGATTTAAAACTTTTAGAACGCGTAACTTCCGGAAATAGCTTTTTCACCCTCTGACTCCTAAAATATAATCTTTAATGTGAGAGTGTGATGATTTTTCACATCTAACTCCACAGAGTTACTTTGTCTATTTTCTCTTTTCCTCCTTTCATGTGATACATTTTTAGATAAAAGCAGAATTAATAAATGTCTGCAACAAATCTCAACTTTTTTCCTCCTCTCTGTAGCTGTATCTGGGTATCGTGCTGTCAGCTGTCGTCATCATCACTGGCTGCTTCTCCTATTTCCAAGAGGCTAAGAGCTCCAAGATCATGGAGTCATTTAAGAACATGGTCCCTCAGGTACTGGACATTTACACACTGGCAAATTGTGTGGATTTATTTTTTTGCTATTTTTGCCAAGTATAAGTAGTTTGTTTTTGTAAGAAAGAGGAAAGCAACTATTGCTGAGAATCAAGTTAGGAGTAGTTCTGTGGTATGCACCTTAACCATTTGGTCACTGAATGCCCCATACCATGTTTTTTACAAAAATTGCAACCTCAGTTACTTAATTTTAACTTTTAGACGGTTTTTAAAGGTCTCATATTTTACCTCCTGGGGGTTAAAAACTAATCCCCGATGTCCTCAGTATGTGTCTGTAAATGTTCATGCTGATTGCAGATCTTTGTTTTCTGCTCTGGCTGAAATTTTGCACTTAGACCCGGGCTCTGGAACGACTGGTTTTGAACTATGCTCCCCCATCATCTGCTAAACCATGTGATTTGTGTTTCTACATAGGCCTAAGAGCCATATAAATGTATAGAAATTAGTGTCAGTGTCAACAGACAAGTACAAGACACACCAAGAGATATCCATCTTCTTCATAGGTAGTAGGAAGATAATTGTGTATTTTTAAATGGTGTAAATCGAAGATAGCAACATTTTTTTAATGGAAACTCAAGCAATTTCTTGTAGGTGTAAATCTCCTATAGGAACATAATTCTACTCTCTTATTGTTTTACTTATTTGTCAGAGTAGATAAATGTAAAAATTAAATTTTTTGCTCATGTCATACAAAAAGTGCTCTGGTTATTTGACAATGCAAAAAAGAATGTATTACACTGAGTTCCTTCATTATAAATTTTTTTTAATATTTACTCTTTGTTCTTCATGAATCCTTGAATCTTTGCTTTTTACACAGATGTACCTCATCTTTAACCTTTCTGTAAATAGCAACTCTACAGATATTTGTGTTATTTTCATCAAGAGGCTTCATCTTAAAAATAGTGCCAGCTATTCTTGTGTGTTCATTATTCTTCACTCAAGATCAAGAAGATTGTGCAGTGGCTTAAAAAATAACCATTTCTCTCTCTGTGTTCCCAGCAAGCCCTGGTTATCCGTGAGGGAGAGAAGATGCAGATCAATGCTGAGCAGGTGGTGGCAGGAGACCTGGTGGAGGTGAAAGGAGGAGACAGAATCCCTGCTGACCTCCGCATCATCTCCTCCCACGGCTGCAAGGTGAGCAACACGCAGAGACCTAAGTAGATAAGACCTTTTTTAATGATACCCTTTACTTAGGTGTCTCTAGAGAAGTTTGTGTGATCAGAGTTGGAGTAATATATTTTATCAGGTCACATGCAAAAATACATTTGCTTTCAGCTTATTTGCTTTCAGTGACCAACGTTAAACATGTGGTTGCACAATAGAAAACTAAAGTAATTAAACATCTTTACAGTGTGATAATTCAGCATTATTCAAAAGTGATACCAAAAACTGAGCTGTTTACATGATTGTTTTTCAAAGTCTGAATTGGTACGTGGTCCTGTTACAAATGCACCTCAAGCAGTTACTCCCTCATATTTCTCTTCCCTTTTGTCGTTCTCTCCATCTCATGTACTAATCAAATGTTTTTCTCTTGCTGTGTCCAGGTGGACAATTCATCCCTGACTGGTGAATCAGAGCCCCAGACCAGGTCACCTGACTGTACCCACGACAACCCCCTGGAAACCCGCAACATTGCCTTCTTCTCCACCAACTGTGTTGAGGGTAAGGTCACAATCACCACTGTCTCCATCATCGCCACCATCATGTTTTTATCCACTCATCTTTCCGTAGAGACACATACCCCCAAACACACCATGTGTACGTCTCTACATGTGTGACGCTCATATGGCTGCACGCTTATGTTTGTATTGTCCCGGTTCAGTGCTCTGCAAACAAGGACTCACACTTTGGCTTTTACCGATGGTCATGGTCAAAGTGATTGGTCTAATGAAGGCGCAGCTGTTGACATCACTGCTCAACGGGGGACTCAGTGGCTGGAAATGTGACCTCATTTATCCTTGTAACTGCTCCATTACAATTCAGCCACTTCAGCATTAACTTACACTGTGCTACTCATAGTAGTAAATTGGAAAATACCAGTTTATGGCGTCCTCTTGTGGACAGATTCATGTATTACATTAAGACCCTCAAATCTTCTAGGATCCACTGAACTACCATTGCTGAGTCAAGCCTGTGTATCCATTCATCAATACACTCATTCTTAACAGTGTTCTTATTTTATTTCCATCTGTTTTCCTGTTTGTTTATTTTCTGGAACTGATGTAAATAATAAATAACTTCTCCCTGTCCTCTTTTCCTCCAGGAACAGCACGTGGTATTGTTGTGTGTACTGGTGATCGTACGGTGATGGGTCGCATTGCCACCCTCACCTCGGGCCTGGAGACTGGCAAGGTAACATACTGATTATTATTCATTTTCTAATAATGGTTTGTTGTGTGATTGCTTCCTAAAACACCTGCTTTGGAGTGTTCTGGGCCATCTCCATTTTAAAAGCTGCCAATATTTACATTAATATGCAGGAATTTCACTTTTTAGGAAGTTTAAATTTCATCAGTATTCTTTAGTATCAGTTCGAAATAACATGTTTCTAAATTAAAATTAGTTGTTTTGACTGAATCTGATGAAATGTATCAATCTTCTTATTCTTCTTCTCTTCAGACACCTATTGCGAAGGAGATTGAGCACTTCATCCACATCATCACGGGCGTGGCCGTGTTCCTCGGCGTGACTTTCTTCGTGTTGTCACTCATCCTGGGTTACAGCTGGCTGGAGGCCGTCATCTTCCTCATTGGTATCATTGTGGCTAATGTGCCTGAGGGGCTGCTGGCCACAGTCACTGTGAGTTGAAAGAGGAATAAGAAAGTTGTGAGGTGGTTAGTTAGGTGTTTTTTTGTTTGTTTGTTTGTTTCTGAGTCTGTGTTTAGGACAGGGATATGCCTGTCGTATGATAGTTTCCTCCTCAGTTTACAGAGTTTAGTACAGACCTGGCTCATTTTGTGTTGTGTGTAGTGTTTGGGCTGATATTCTCTTGTTGTGTCCCTGCACCCTTTCTCTCTGTAATTGTGTGTTTCCTGTGTGGTGTGTTGTTGCTGTATGTCTGTGTGCATCTTTGTGTTGTTGTGCTTAAACATTCTCTCTGTGTCAGTATCAGTTTCTGTGGTGAAAGTGGTGTATTGCCTTTGTTTGTGTATCTTTCTTTCCGTCTCTCTTATCTCTCTCCGAAGGCAGTCCCATATGTGTTGGTGTTTCTCTTTTTCCATCTTCCTCTTTGTATGTCTCTCTCTTTTTCCAGGCCAGACGCGGTGCTGTCTACAAAGACAACGGCTAGCTAATGTAATGACATTAGGCTAACTACTAGTCAGCTCCATGAACCGAATTCGGCCTCCTGCTTGGCTCGTTCTGTTTGGCCTGTGGGTCTTGCCTTATTTGGCATGATAACATAATGCACCGCTGCTCTGCTTCACCGCTTCATTCGATCATGCATCGTGTTCTCTGCATTGCTTGTTTGGCTGTATTTTAATATTTGGAAGAAGGCTGTTTATTATAATATCTATATATTTAAGTGAGCAGGATGAATGTCTCTGGGTATCTGAGTGATTTAGTTCTTATGGTTTAATTGTTGGAGAAATGGTATGGCACTGATGCATTTGGTTCTTGGCAGTAGTTCAGTGCCTAGAGATGCTCATCTGTTTTGTTTGTTTACCACAAAAATACTAATTATTTATTTCTTGTTTGTTTCTGTTTTCTTTTTGTGTCTCATCTATCATCGACTTCCTACCTTCTGTCTGTCCTTCCTTGCTCTGCTATTCTTCGTTCCTTCTTTGCTTTTTTCCACAATTTCTCTGTCAGGTGTGTCTGACACTGACGGCTAAGCGAATGGCTCGTAAGAACTGCCTGGTAAAGAACTTGGAGGCTGTGGAGACTCTAGGCTCCACCTCCACCATTTGCTCTGACAAGACGGGAACCCTGACCCAGAACAGGATGACTGTGGCGCACATGTGGTTTGACAATCAGATCCATGAGGCCGACACCACAGAGGACCAGTCTGGTAAGATTTTACCCTATTTTCTTTCTTTTGTGATATTTGCATTAAAACAAGCCATGCCTTTCTGCTACAAGTGTTCATTTTAACAATATTAGGCCTGTTGGACTCTTACTAAACACTGCAAACTCTTTCTCTTCACCAGCTATTAAACAGAAAATTTATATTAAATAGATTATCATTTAAACCAACTATCAGGCTTAATGTGTGGTGAATAAAAGGGATTATGTGCTGTCATAATTTATGTTCATCCATCCATCCAACCATTATCTACTGCTTCACCTGAGATCTGACTGATTATATCTGTTAAGTAATTTTTCCTTTTTGCTGACCATTCTCTAGGCTCCTCTTTTGACAAAAGCTCCACAACATGGGTGTCTTTGGCCCGCATCGCTGCCCTGTGCAACCGTGCCGTGTTTAAGGCCGGCCAGGAATCTTTGCCCATCCTTAAGCGTGAGGTTGCTGGTGATGCATCAGAGTCAGCCCTACTGAAGTGTATTGAGCTGTCGTGTGGAAGTGTCAAGGCTATGAGGGACAAGAGCAAGAAGGTGGCTGAGATCCCCTTCAACTCTACCAACAAGTACCAGGTCTGTCCACTCTGGTTTCTCATGGACCTGATTATTTTTAATACACATTGATCATAGTAGCTCATGTTAACATGAATTGAAGGCTTTATTATGCAAAATACTGCTTACTCTTTAAAGCATATGATGCTAATTACAATCTGTTCCTATCAGCTCTCAATTCACGAAACTGAGGAGGAAAACGACAACCGCTACCTGCTCGTGATGAAGGGAGCTCCAGAAAGGATCCTCGATCGCTGCTCCACCATCATGTTGCAGGGCAAAGAGCAGCCCATGGACGATGAAATGAAAGAGGCTTTCCAGAACGCTTATCTGGAGCTGGGAGGACTGGGAGAGAGAGTACTGGGTAAGGGTGGTAGAATATAGGAAAACAGTGACAAATCAGTCTACATTTGTGAACCCACACCCACAAAGACTAATAGTAGTTAAACACAGACCCCAGTAGTCACCCATGTTCTTTTTTTCCTGTATGTTCAATTCATTCATCTCCTCTCTTTAATTCTTTCAGGTTTCTGCCACCTGTTTCTGCCAGAGGACAAGTACCCTAAAGGATTTGCCTTTGACACAGATGATGTCAACTTCCAGACAGACAACCTGTGCTTTGTGGGCCTCATGTCCATGATTGACCCTCCTCGTGCTGCTGTTCCTGATGCTGTGGGCAAATGCCGCTCTGCTGGCATCAAGGTGGGCACTTTAGAAATCTGACATTTAAGCCACTGCAAACACACATTTTAACATTTGAATAGAATGTTATAGCAGATGACATCTTTTACTCCTTACTACTACTACTCCTTACCTGTCTCATCACATTCACTCTTTACAATCTGTTGTAAAGAGTGACTCATTCATAGTTTTTTTCTAAATATTCTCCTTTCCTTTCTTTTTTAGGTTATTATGGTGACTGGTGACCACCCAATCACAGCTAAAGCCATTGCTAAGGGTGTCGGTATCATCTCTGAGGGCAATGAAACAGTGGAAGATATTGCTGCACGGCTCAATATCCCTGTCAGTCAGGTCAACCCCAGGTAGGACACAAACCAAAAATTAAACAGATATTCACATAGCCATAAAGGTTAGGGCTAAAGCCATCTAAACATGTAAAACAGCGTCTTTATGACAGTAGTTATTATGATTAGTTTTACAAAGCTGTCTGATTTGCTTTGTCTGTGTTGTGTAGAGATGCTAAGGCCTGCGTGATCCACGGAACAGATCTGAAAGACCTCACTCAGGAGCAGATGGATGACATTTTGAGGAACCACACAGAGATTGTCTTTGCCAGAACCTCTCCACAGCAGAAGCTCATCATTGTAGAAGGTTGCCAGAGACAGGTATGTTTACCCTGAGACAGGTGACAGGTGAGACAGCCTTGTATTAAAACATATGCACCTGAAGCCTGAACTTTGTTGGCTCCTTTTCTACCAGGGTGCCATTGTGGCTGTGACAGGTGATGGTGTGAACGACTCTCCTGCCCTCAAGAAGGCTGACATTGGTGTTGCCATGGGAATCTCTGGCTCTGACGTGTCCAAACAAGCAGCTGACATGATCCTGCTGGACGACAACTTTGCCTCCATCGTCACAGGAGTAGAGGAAGGTGAGGGGGAAAAACACAAGAAGTAAAAGTGAGGGAGAACAAATTTAAATATATGGCTGTAAAAAAGGAAAGCTTGGAAGAATGGTGGCAACATAAAAATGAAAGTTGAATAAAATACGGTTTAGTATAATGCCTAAAAAGAACATGAGCTGATTTTTATCATGCTACAGGTTTTGAGGTGAAATTTATGTCAGAAGCATTCACTCCATTACACACTATAACCCATTTTCCACTGGAACCGGCAGATTGCAGCAGCCACAGCTGATTGCTCCCGATGTACCATACCAGAAAAAGTCCCCCTGTTGTCTCTTTAGCTGGTTAATTGAATGCGTCCAGTGCTTGTTTCTCCTCCTAGCGCCCCTGAAGACGGACTAAACATGCGTTGCAGACCCCAAAAACAGGAGTAACACCACCTCATGTCCTTACAGGTCGCTTGATCTTTGACAACCTGAAGAAGTCCATTGCTTACACTTTGACCAGCAACATCCCAGAGATCACCCCCTTCCTGTTCTTCATCATGGTCAACATCCCACTGCCTCTGGGCACCATCACCATCCTCTGTATTGATTTGGGAACTGACATGGTAAGGGACATGCACACAAACACACACACTCACATACTATGACATACAGCTATAATGTGTGTGAACTTGCTGTGTAGCGAGAGTACAGTATGTCTCTGTTGCTGTCTCCTCTGGCAGGTACCTGCCATCTCTCTCGCTTATGAAGCAGCAGAGAGTGACATTATGAAGCGCCAGCCCAGGAACCCACTGAGAGACAAACTGGTCAATGAAAGACTCATCAGTATTGCCTATGGTCAGATTGGTAGGTGCCATGTTTATCTAATAAACCCTGTAAACAGTAAGGTAGCATTTTCTCAACTTATTGCTCTATTTTTTTATTTATCTGTAAAATTATTTCACACACAAATCTGGTGCTTGCAGATATTGCCTGGGCAGTGGTCGATAGTACCACCTAGAGCCTGAGTTGAGCCTTTTAATTAGCACATTTTAACACTATAAACCAAATAATAATTAGTGAATCTTGCCAGTACTCATTGTCCCAGTCAGCCAGAACTAATCACTACTCCCTTCTCTCCCCCTTCTCTTCCTACTGTATATCATCATGTAGTAGTATACTATTCTTCTTTGGTGTGGATTTTGCTTTTGCCAGACTAACCTAGTTGATGACTGACTAAACTTTGTGTGTTTCTAAAGGTATGATCCAAGCTCTTGGTGGTTTCTTTGCCTATTTTGTCATCATGGCGGAAAATGGTTTTCTGCCATCTGTGCTTGTCGGCATCCGGCTCAACTGGGATGATCGTTCCACCAACGACCTGGAGGACAGCTATGGGCAGCAATGGGTATGAGCGATCAACCTGGAGCAAAGAGCTTTATCATAGAAGAGATGGCAGATGTAAACGTCTTAATCTCTTCTCATTCTCTTCTCTTTCTCCATACAGACCTATGAGCAGCGTAAGATTGTGGAGTTCACTTGCCACACAGCCTTCTTTGTCAGTATTGTGGTAGTGCAGTGGGCAGATGTCATTATCTGCAAGACCAGACGTAACTCTGTGTTCCAGCAGGGCATGAAGTAAGTACAGAGTATCTAAACAAATTTTATCTGAACCACGTTTACATCAGCACAGCTTTTGTGGGCTGGAGCAAGACTCCCATCAGTGTGTCTCCCCCTGAAACATTTTACCATACACACAGTACATCCAAAGCATGTAGTCTGTTACCACTACCAACCACCACTACCATTTAGTTTATATTTACTAACATTATATAGATAAATAAAACTGTTACAAAATACAAATACACTACTCAGTTTGAAGTACATTACCGGTTATAAAAGCATGGTGTAGGGTGGAAAGTTTAGGTAGTTGCTGTGGTTGATGCAGTTTTCCACAGTTGCCACTAGATGTCAACAGAAAACCAGCTTTACCAGAACACCTTTAATTTATGTCCTCACTTTTTTACAACATACGCTGTTTGCTTTTTTTCCTCCATCTTAGCAATTTTTTTCCTTGTCTGTTCTCTCCATTTGCTGCTGTGCTCTGCAGGCAGCGCTTACAGTTCAGGCACACACACTCAGATACTGGTGTTGCTACAAATGGCATATTGTATTGTCTGTGCCTGCAAAAAGTGGGGTTTGAAGCCATTTTCTGTTTCAGGAACAGATGTGAATAGTAGCTGATGCAGACCTCTGATTATAGAAGAATACTGGATAAAACACAAATCCCAGTCTTTACAATCAGGAGATATTGATTATTTTGCTGTGAATTCTCTGTATTTTACTCAGCATTTCCTCACTGTCTTCTGTACCGCTTATGTGTGCTTTTATCCCTTCCCTCTAACATGTGTGTGCTGCAATTAACTTTTTTCTCTCTGAATTGATTTTCTTGCAGGAATAAGATTTTGATCTTTGGCCTGTTTGAGGAAACAGCTCTGGCTGCTTTCTTGTCCTACTGCCCCGGAATGGATGTAGCACTACGGATGTACCCACTCAAGTAAGTAACATTAAGCAGTCATCAAGGGATTGAGCAAAGAGCAAGTCAATCATCACAGTACCATCATGCACAGAGCTTTGTGTTCACTTTCAGGAGGGATGAAATCACAGTACACACCACAGTCCCCTTTGTCGTGTCTTTGACCTCATGTCAAGTTTATTTGTATAAATAAAGGATTTCTCAAAGGACTAAGTAGATGTGAAGCAAAGATTGAAATCGTTTTTTAATCAGTAACAATCTAATGCCCATTTTTTTACTTTAATCTGTACAGTAAGTTTTATATTTATACACCAAACAATGCTCACACTCTGTTTTATCGTACTGTCATGTTCTCTCTCAGGCCCAGTTGGTGGTTCTGTGCGTTCCCGTACAGTTTCCTCATCTTTGTTTACGACGAAATCCGAAAACTCATCCTTCGCCGAAACCCTGGAGGTAAGATCACACACAGGTACACTCAGAATAGAGCCGGATTCGTTTGTCTGCTGAACAACTTATGAATGAATCATTTTTGTGTCCAGCTGCAGTCTGGAACTGATAAAGAAAGAAATGTTGTGCATTAATTCTTTGGGTGTAACTGTTCTTCCTTTTTCTTTTTTCTTGTTTCTCCCATTTCTCCTCTCTCCCTCTCTGCAGGCTGGGTGGAAAAAGAGACATACTATTAAATTATCAAAGCATCATTTACTTCTCACCCTATCCTCCCCTGAACTCACCCCTTCTCGATCCCCCTCTCTCTTTCTCTCCCTATCTGTCCTTCCACTTCTCATCATGCTCAAACTGTACAAGAAAGCTGTTTACTCCTCCTCCAATCCCCTCCTCCTCTCCATCCTCATCTATTAAAGAAATGAAAAAATCAAACGCCAAGAGGACGACTAGGACCAACTACAGAGGAGGAGAGGATGGGGGCAGGGGTGGGTTTGTAAATCTTCCCTGTCCTCTCTGTCCCTCTGTTGCTTTTTTTCTATACAAAGTCTCTACAGCACTAGTCTGCCAGTTACACTGTTTGTGCCGATGCTTATTACTACACTGTTAGCTGCAGCCACTCTTCATATGTGTACTCAAACTACACCACTGTGTGGACCTGAATAAATAATATAATGACAAGAATAACAAAAACCTGACTGTTCCAATGCGATCGCTCTCGCCAAGCAGAACAACAACGTGGCAGCTCTCATCTAGGCTCAGAACTGGCGATTTGAGCGGGTGGGTGGCGTCTTTTTTTTTGTTTGTTTTTGTTTTTTATTTCTGCCAGAGAAAAGCCACCCAGATCCAGCTCTCTAATCACTGCCATTTCCTCTCTTTCGCCCACCTTGCTTCTCTGCCTTTGTTCCCTCCTTTTCTCTCTATATCTATTTACTCACTGCCAATCTTCTACTGCCATTTTCTCTCCCTCCTCTTGCCCTCCCTCCTTCTCCCCTATCAATAAAGAACCAACCTCATCATAAAACAGAAGCAGTCGCTCACTCATAAAAAAGGTCACTTCCTCTGCCTCCCTCCTTCCCTTCGTCCCTCCTCCTCCTACTACTTCTGCTTGTGTTGTTGTTTTCTAATAGAAGACTGGGTGTTTTTTAAAAAACTAAATTGTTCGTAAAACTTTTACTTTTTTTTAGTTCAGAGTGGGTCTGAGAGCTGCTTGTTTTCATTCAGACATGACTAAGCACACTGTCTCCCCCTCTCTCTTCCTCTCTTTTTTCTCTCACACTCCTTTACCTCC
>OMLM01005401.1:68726-79545 GCA_900302695.1 Helostoma temminkii | reverse complement strand
CCCTCAATCTCCTACCCGTTTACACCCGCACGCTAAAACCCCGTTTTGCACACCTCCCAAACGCACATCTACCATCCCTAAAACCCTTTTCGTTTCCTCTGACACACACACACTAGCTCTCTTTTTGTCAACCACTAACCCCCCTCACTCACCCGTACTCCCCTACCCCCCCTCCTCTCAGTAATCTGGCTGGCCCGTGGCCTCCTCTCTCTCGCTCCACTGTTCTGTGTGATAGAATATCGATCGGTTTGCCTCGGCTCGGCGTGGAGCAGGAGGAGGGGGGCAGCTGTAGGGCTATAGCGTGTGTGTGTGTGTGTGTGTTTGGGGGGGGCAGTGGTCAGACATGCTCCAAGGTTGTTACCACAGCAACAGCAGGATGGGTCAGAGGGTTGCCATGGTGCCTAGGTCGCAGGGTCAGGGGGAGGGTCTGGAGGGCTCCCATTCTCTCCCTATACATACATATATATATATATATATATATATATACACATGTGAGTGTGTGTGTGTGTGTGTGTGTGTGTGTTATTGTGTGAAGGGAGAGGGCGGAAGGAGAGAGATGTCCAGTCCAGCTATATTGGGTGTGTTAATAATGAATGGTGTAGTCACTGTCTCTCTCCCTCCATCTGTGTCTCTGTGTCGCAATAATACATGAAGCAGCAGAACGTCAGCTCAATTCAAGTCCAGTTTATTATTTAAAAATAAACTTTAGCAAGAACAATGTTGTCACAGAGCAGTGCTTCATACACTGCGCTATTAATCTGGATGAAAGCAGCAAGGACAAAACATTCACAGATTTTTTTCTGACATTTCATGACAAACACAACTCTTAGAAAAGATACGACCACAAAGCAGATAAAGAATGAAAATGAAGAACAATGTGTGCAGCTTTCCTTAATGGATCCTCACACATTTATAAAATGTTCTGCCGGCGCGACAGTTTTGATTATATTTGTTAAGTGTTTCCTCATACTTCACCACACACTGAGGTGACTGTTCTGCTTTTCTCTTTTTTGTATTTTATTACACAAAACTGTTGTGTTGTACTTTGCAGCGTACATTCTGTATATTTACTCTAAATGAAGTAACTGAGCACCATTTTTAGTTGTCATGACTGTAGGAGATTAGCAGTAGTGCTGCTGGAGATTATATTTCATTAACTGATCCATTTAAAAAGCAACAATAAGCCCTGTTAATATAAACTGTAAACCCCATCTTTACAAACTATTATTACATGTACAAAATTAACATAAATTGCAAATTTATTTGCCCGTGTTGTAAAACATTTTAGCTCACTTATCTGTCATCTAATAAAAGTGACGTGAGAACAAAAAACTCTGTCCTGTTCTCTGGCAGCTCTTGTGCTTACAGTCACGTTGGTTTGTAATTAAACCAGCTGGATGGAAGGCGACACTGTCGACACTTCCTTTTCTCTCCGCGGTGATGAACCGACGGTTTTCTTCAGCCTCCTCAGGACTGCTCCAACAACAGCAGCTGCAGGACACAGAACAAAACCACAGTGCAGGTAAAATTCTCCAAACCTGTGTCACCACAACAATAAAGTTCAAACCCGGTCTCAATTAAAATTGTTCTGAGGTGGATAAAAGATGTGAACAATCACATGCCGAGTGATGTGATGTTCTGGCTTCAACTATGTGTCTATTTTCTACTTTTCTGATGATCTTTAGGTTTTGACTGTTGAGTGGACAGAATAAGATTTAAAGATGTCACCGTGGGTGAAAGGGAAATAAATGTGATTAGTGTTTTTTCACTGTTTCATGACATTTTATAGACTAAAATACACTTTATGGGCTTTACAAAGATAAAATTCATTGTAGAACTGTTGTATCTGATTGGATAAGATTATGCAGGTGTTTATGACATGGTGCACTTTCCAGCTTCAAACCTGTTAAATGTAACAGAGGAAGCTTCGGTGTTTAGAGAAGTGAAAAATGTTGCCAGGATGTGGTTCAGAATACAAATTCACATCCAGTTTGACTTATCTGGTCAAAAGCACCTTACTACCAAGATTTCCTTTTTTCAGATTTTAAGCCAGTGGACCAAATAGGATCTTAAAGTCACAAGGCGTCCGTGCAAAGCCAATCTCTCAGCGCTGCAGCCCCTTCCTCTCCAATATCCTGCATTACCACTGCAGGGTTATCAAACAGTCCCCGTGCGGCTTGGCCGACTACATTTGTGAGGCTGATTTCAGACACATTTCAGTGCCGCTGTTACTGTTGACTGTGTGTGTTTCAGAAAACTTTGTTGCAGGAAATAAATACAAGGTGTAAAAAGCATAGAACATAATCTCACCAATGATCACTAGTATTATGTATGTCTTCAAGTCAGTCACAATAGGAATAAGCAGCCATCTTAGATATGCCGTGATGGATCCTGCTGCAGGATGATACACACAGATTTATCTTTATTAAAACATTCAAATATTTTATTTAGAACAAAATTTAAATTTCAAATTATTATTTTTCCTCACTTAAATACTCACAATTAAGTATATTGTCATTTCGTAAATATAGTCCAAGGCGCATGTTACTGTCATGAAGAAACACATTAAACGCATTAATTCCTAATCAGCTACTGTCTGTGGCCTCGTGGTGTAAAACTATAAAGTACAAAGTGAACAATTTCTCCAGCAATACAATTTTCTACATTTCATTGAGAAATAAAGTCATTTTTCAAACAAATATAACAAACTTTTTCTGGTTCCAGCTCCTCAGATGTTGTTTTTTATGATTATAAACCAAAAGTGTTTGGGTTTCGAGCTTCTGTTTGGACAGAATAAGAGATCATGACTTCACATTCTGCATAGGGCACCTGTGGTCTAGTAAATTATTTAACAGTTAATTATTAAAATGAACAGATTGTCAGATTAAATGATAACTGTGAAATTGAATTAACAAATCCATCCGCTCTGTAACATAAATGTAAAACTGTGCTTCTCCTTTCATTCACACCTTCATAACTCTACGTGATGTTGCTCATTTACCAACAATGAAATGAGTTCACCTGAGCAGAGACGAGCTGAGGATGATGAGGAACATCCACTTCAGCAGACTGTTGAACGTGGCTTCAGGGACAGCGCTGACCACCCAGGGGCGCTCTAAGCTCTGCGGCTGCGCTGCTCTGAGTGACAACATCCGCATTTAAGTCACATCTTTCCCAAGACTTTTAAATGCGTTTAAAACACTTCTGCGCTAATTAAGTCTTTATGATCTTGGCTGGTGTGTTTTTATTCCAGATAAGTAAAATAACACGATGCATTTCATAGTCATAATGTCCCACTTTTAATAGGAGGCAAACACACTTAATATCACAGCAGGGTCACCAAGCAGCTAAGCAGCATCCCAACACCGCAGAGGAAGTCAAGGTTGTTTTATAGGTGCTTTGCTGCCACTGTACCTGGGTTGATCATTCTGGCGAACCTCTGAAGCTCCTTTCTCTTTCACAACGACCTCCACCTCCTCCATAGCCCACTGCTGCAGACTGATATCTACTGTGGAAGTTTTAGGGACTCCTTTTCTGTCTGAAGTAAAATCACTTCAAGTGAAATTCGCTTTTTCCGGGTTAAATGTTCCTTACTGACAACAACAATGTCTGACGGGAAGTTTCTGCCCACATGTCGCAACAGTGGGAGGAGAATTAAAAAGAAGAACCCTGATTGGTCGCTTGATAGTTTGCTCGAAACTATGAATGAATTAAAAAATAAATATTATTAGATTTACTGCGGCTGAATGATAATATTATGCAATTTTACTGTAAAATGACATGTGGTAAAATGAAAGTGTTATAAATGTTATAAACTGTTCAGTCAGGGTTTTGTGACACAGCTTCTGCAGATTTTATCTGCAAAATGTGCAATAGTTTTTAACACATTTCCAGGATGTGTAGCATTTATATTTAGTGCCAGTAGCAACACTGGGATTATGAGCTAATCTTTTATCCATTGATTATTGGCATTATAGCAGCTCGGTTTAAATACACTGAGTTAGTTTCTAGTTTAGATGTAAACATGATCAGGACATGATCTCTGAGCAATATTTTCTTTTTCAGGTTGTGTTACAGTTTTGTGCTCGACACATTGAATTAGACAACAACTACATGTAATAATCTATAAAAGATCATAGACAGTACTGTAGCTAGATAATCTCTACATAACAACTGGGTCATTTTCAGCATGTATCCAGCTTTACTGATGATAATAATAGTTAAATTTCATAATGACAGAAAATGACCACTAATGCATGTAAGGAAATAAACACCAACATAACACATTAAATATCTTATTTTAGAAAAGCATAAATGTCTTTTGGATTAATACAGGATTTTACAGTTTTGGACACTCAGACCTGTTAAAGAACATAAATATAGAATATTAAAACTTCATCAAATATGAACCTGGCTTATATAAAGTAGTGTTTATTTGTATTATTGTGTTCTCATTATATTCAGAGCATGAGGTTTTTAAAGGCCCGTGCGCCTCAAACAAATAAAACTCTCGGGTTTGCATGTTTGTGTTGACCTTAAAGCTCATTATATAATGTGACTGTCACACCATCATGACTTCAGTACACTTCAATTATGATATTAGCACCTGTATATTTTTATTAACCACCCATCCATCCATGCATTAACTATGTGGCAGAGGATGAGCTGGAGCCAATCCAGCTGACACTGGGTGAGCCGAAGGGCGCACCCCAGACAGTTCACCGGTTTATTACACAGACAACCGTTCACACCCAGAGCTGCCAGTTAACCGAACCCAATTAAATGTTTTATCATGACAAGTCAAAATGTCTGCTGCACAAAAGGTCTTTTCAGACACTGAGGTACAGTAGGTGACTGACATCTACATTTCATAGGAGAGGATCTTTGTTACTGGCTCTGACATGGGCCTTAAATGTGCCAGAAACAATTGAAATATGTAATTTGACACTAATAACAGAAAGTCTTGTCTGAAAAAACAATGATTTTTTCACAGTTTTATCATTTATTGTGCTCAAGTAACAAAAATGTGATGTAAAGACGTTCATGAAAACAACACACTAAAACAGTTGAAATGATGAATAGTCAGATTTGTTGCAGAGTCACTGCAAAAAAAATTAAGTCAAAGTAGAAACTGATGTGGCGTTTAAGATTCAGGCATTTACAATACTTTCTTTTTACTATTGTGTTTCACTTCTGCTTACTTTACTCGTTGTGCTTGTCCAGTTTGTTCTTCTGTTGAGCTCTGTTTTTAATGATGGCTGCACTGCCTTTTTTTTTCTTTTTTTTTTCTCTATGACCTTAATATAACTTTTATTAGACGGGAGAGAAATCACTTTCCCAGATGCTGGAGCTCTGTCTGCTATGAGCTGAGCCTCATCACCTGCTGCTGCTGCTGTTAGTGGTGGTGGTGTCCACACACACACACACACACACACACACACACACCTGCCCCCCTTTTTCTGGTTGCAGTCACCATGGAAACAGCTAAGATGCTGAGTGCAGTAGAGGTGTGTGTGTGTGTGAGAGAGAGAGAGACTGTGGATGTATAGCACAATCTTCTGAAGGACACGTGTAGATTAAAGCAGACTGTTTCTTATTGAAGCTGTTTCTAAATACCTGCACACATTCACACATAATTTAAACTTTGGTGTTTCCCTCTTTTTTTTTACACACAAACAATAATCTTTGACTTTCCTCTCACCCCTTTGTCATCCTCCTTCCTGTCTTTTTAGTGTTTTCTCTGCCTAAATTACCTCACTGTACAGCATCTATTCTATTTTCACCGTCTCACCACTAAATGCTTGGCTGTGTGAAAGCTACAGTCTGTCCATAGAGGAACACAGAGCCCCTCTCTCAGCCAATTTCCATGTCTCTCGGCCTCTCTCGCTCCCCTTTCTTCCACCTCTAAAGAGCCAGATGGGCCGGAGCTCTTTATATTCTTGAGGCCCGGTGCACGTGCCGAGGACACAGGGCCTCATAGCGTTTAATTCATAATCTTTAGACACCTCCTTCTTTTAACCCCCCGTGACCAACACCATCACCCACGTCCTCCCTTCCCATTCACTCTTTCTGTTTTCTGTCCTTCCTCGTTCCCTCTATTCTACTCCACTCTATTATTTGCTTTTTAGTTACACTCTATTCTCTTCTGTCTCTGCTTTGTTGTCAAGTTTAGTAGTCACTTCTATTTTATACCTGATATTTCTGCTCTGTCATGTTTTATATTCTCTCTTCTTCCTTATGTTCTCTGCTAATTTCTAAATCTGCTAAATCTTCTTTGTTTTCTGTCCGACACATAAATGGTTTTATTTCCCTTCCAGTTCACTGACATTTTACTCAATAATCTGAGATTTGTTTGCTTAATTTAAAATTTCTCTCTGTTAAACTGTGTGAACCCCATCACCTGAAGAAGGTTTTGTAACATAATCAAAATCCACAACTGCTACTTTTGTCATCTTCTTCTCCCTAAGTCAAGAATGAACCTTTCTTTACTGCCGATAACACACTTTAATTAACCCCAAACATATCAGCTGTAGCTGATTTCTTTAATCTGATACAACTCACACACAAAAAGGTAAAAATGTGGGTTATGTCACACATAAGAAATAGATGTTTTTGGTTGATTTGGAACAGAAGAAATGAAAAAAGAAACGCTCAGGTTCCTCTTTTCAAACTGTGTGAAAAGCAAAGTTTTTAAGAAGTGGTTTGTGGTTTGTGTTCTGCCACTTTTCATTCTCATCTAAATGAATTTTTCCTGTAAAAACATTACATACAGAATAAACCATAACAAGCTACAGCAATCATTTCAAATACAGAAGGAATTATAAGACTTTGTTCACTGTTTTCATGAGGGGAAACCTGAAGGTAAAGGGAGGCAGCAGTGCTGGTCGAACTTTCGCCTGCAGGCGTGTTTGACCTCGTCCTCCTCTCTTACAAGGCCGCTGAACCTGACACAGAGATGCTACAGCTCCACAGTTCACACATTGCAGAGTCAAAGTGACTGATGTGCACAGCAGACACTTTGATTGGCCGAGCTGCAGGGCGACAGGACTTAATTCCGTTGATTGGCTCAGTGGTGGAAAAGTGGACATTACAGAAACCAGTGGATTTGTTTCAGTTATAGATCTTCTGTCATTGTCTGATCTAAGTGTACATTTGTATTTAGGTGCACTGTCCTAATATTATGAAGATGCTGTGTTATAAAAATGGAAACAAAGTTCTCCTGAAGCTTGCAGCTCATGAACAGTTGTGTGTTATTTCACTGCAGCCTGCAGTCCAGGCTCAAAGGAAGCGGGATTAGTAATTGTTATTGAATGCGCTCTGTATTTATTCGGGTTAACGTGGAAATAATGAGGTTTCCGCTCTCGACCAGTGTTGGGTGGTCGCAGTGAAATCGATGAACACACTGAGTTAATTATGAAGAATCAATTAAAAGGAGGGGAGAGTGCTTCGAGAGGAGCGCAGTGTCTGAAAGAGGAAGACGACGTCCTCTGTCTGCTCGTGGTTTCTGTTACGTTTTTATACAGGAAACAATCTGTGCATGCTCCTCTTTACTCTACCTGTCTGTTTTAGGATCTATCTGTCTAAAACACACACACACTTGCAAACTGAAAACAATTAACACCAAGCAGAAGCGCCTTTCTCCTTCAGCAGTGTTTCCTGATGCTCATCCACATAGATCCACCAGTGACATGTTGCTTTTCCTCCCAAAGCTACGAGGCTGCAGGTAAATGAATGGAAATCCCATTGGTCATGCGCGCACACACACACACACACACACACACACACACACGTCAATGGGATTTTCGCGCTGATCTTGAATCGGAGGTAAACACACTTGGTCTAGAAACGTATGATTTGAACCTGCTTGGATGAGCCTCTGATCCCGCTGATCAATAATCTGCTCAGGCTTCAATCACCTCATTGCACATTTTAGTCTGATTGTTTCAAACAATAAATTCTATTGATTCAAAATGAATTTACCAGCTCAAACATGAGAACCATCGCATTAGTAACCAGTGATTTATAATTTAGCTCACACTTTAACCTCAGAGGAAGCGTGTGATTAGTAAATTAAAATAAAACCTACACAACCTAACGAATTAAATATAATTAAATCTATAACCATTAGAGCAGACATGTCATAAACATAAATACACTGTTTGTGTGATCTGGATTAAAAAAACAGCAGCAGCAGTTTTTTATTTAGTGTTTAATGTTTGATTCATGTTAGAATTTATGGAAATCATTTATTTTACTTTATTATTTATCCGCTTCCCGAAGTCTTTATAAATTATAAAAGAAAACCGTGAGCTGGTTTCTTTTTTTAAATATTTTTAAAGTTATATATAAAGTTATTTTCTTCTTAAACATTCCCGATTTATGCTGAAATGTACATTTAAATAAACAGTTTTTCGTTTTGGTTAATAAAATGTGGGCTACTTGTATCAAATTTAAATTATTGGAAAGAAGCTTGTTGTTTATTCTATAAATGTAAATATTTGCTTATATGCAAATAAGCCGCGCTCAGTGAAAACTCGTTATTTTCACGCTGATTTCTAATGATAAATGTCAAACATCAGTACTAAATATAATATCTATTCATTCGGCACATAATCGCATTTATTTCAGCGAGGTTTTGCTTTATGCATTGAATGTAAATCGTCTGTCGACGATGCGCCGGAAGAATCACTAAGTTTGGTTATTTGTCTTTAATAGTTATTGAAAATCGGTAGAAAAACTGTTTTATTAAAATGAGCAAAGTCAAAGTAAACGAAATTAAATTCATGCATGAATAATTTAAACGAATTTCTTTTTTAAATGACGGTATAAGTTTTTTAAAAAAAGGAAATAAAAAGAACCGAAACAGGAAAAGTTTCACTCCCGTTTTAAGATAATTCCAGGCTCATTTCCTTCTACATCTTTGCATATGAAAATACATTTAACATAAATACTGTGCATTGCGTCCACCTCGTAGTTATGTTGTTTTGTGAATTAAGCTGAAGACACACTGACCCCAGGAAAAGAAAATGAACTGACTGTGGCTGACAATTACCAAGGTTTTCAAATGTCCATTTGTCATCGATCGATTTTCCATCTACAACCCCGACGGTTTGACTTTCATTTGAATTGATGAATAATAACCAGAGTTTCATAACTGCAGGGCCAATGATCTCTGCAGCTTCTCTGTAGCTTCCAGGGCCAAATTATAACCGTTTAGTTGTCATGGCTTCACCTGATCTCTTGGTTTCCAGTCTGATTCTAGCAATAATGAATCAAAGAAAAGCCAAGTGAGACCCAAACATTCAGTTTCTGTGCTGAAGACAAAATAAAAGAACACATGCGGATTATTTATCTGCTTTTATAAAAACTGTCACTGCACCAAATCACAAGCGCGTCCTCTTAAAATTGTCTTATTGCGAACACAATTGCAAGTAAACCGTCACCCATAACAAAACACAATTATTGTCGCTGAGGCCATCATGTGATAATTTGATGAGGGCGGCTGTTTGGTTTTATTAGAGGCTCCATTACCCTTTTCATCAATTTGCCGGGAGCAAACTGCCGCTGCGGCTGCGAGCCAGACCCGCCGCCCTGACCCCGGGGTCAGAGGTCAGCCGGCCACTCTGCCATTACCGCAACTCATCAGAGCCCTTCAGACACCAGGCAGAACCGGCTCGTTTTTAATTATGACTAAGTATAGCCTGTGGGCTCTGAGAGGACAAATGAATTTCTTCTGTGCCGCTGGAAAGAAGAGTGGTTTAATGTTTACTTCCGTAAACAGCTTTACCTCCGTATCCTTCCGCCAATAGCAGCCGGGTTCTAGTACGACACATCGTCACGGAGCAGTTGCTAAGCGACAAACACACTAAACGTGAGTAACGGTCAAACTGTTAGCTTTTTAGCTAGCTAGTTTAGTTTACAACTAAATGGCCCGCAAATTTACAAATAAACATCCAGACTGTCAAAACACAGGACGTGCAGGCGGAAGAACAACTAACAGAATCAAGCGGTCTGTGCTATGCTATGCTAAGCTAGTGCTGTGTGTTGGTTAGCCGCATATCGCTGTCGCTTAAATACTCTCAGATTTAAGATGAGGTTAAATTCCTCAACTAAAATATATCCAGTACAGCTTCAGTCAGTCAGCTATCATTGGGCTGTTTAAACCCGTTTAAGTTACAGGTAAATTGTGCAGTTATGTTAAAACATGCTGTGTCACCGCAAAGCTAACAGACTAGCCGGTTAGCTAGCTAATTAGCCGTTTCATCGATCAGCCTTATATCCGAGCAAAACGCGTCAATGCTGAACACAACTTATCATTTATTAATTGTTATTATGTCCCCCTGTTTTAATGCTCTGATGCAGCACTGTATCTGTAGGCAGTAATATCAGGCTTAGTTGTCGATCTGCAGTTTGATTACAGAGCTGATACCTTTACTGTTATTGTATTTATCATCATGCAGTTTTGTCCTTATTTATGCATTTAAGATCAAGTTATGTATTTTCATTGTTAACCTTATTAAGCTTATTGTTAACCTAAAATATTTCAATACAGCCAGTAAGAAAACCATGTCAATCAGTAATCATTACAGGGTAGTCATTAAAATACTGCAAATGTCAAGTTTTGTAGCTAAGCTCAAACTGTAGGATTAATATTATTGCTTCCATCAGTCCGTGGAAAATAAGGATCAGGACTGTCCAGTGACTGATAAGAGAGAAAAGCCCCTCACATATAGACCATGCTACACCCCCTGTGGTTCACTGTCATCTCCGTGGCTCTCGGTGTTCTCAAATAAATTAATTCAGAATTAACTGATAACAT
>OMLM01005401.1:46178-56953 GCA_900302695.1 Helostoma temminkii | reverse complement strand
GGGGTGCAGAGGAAGAAAGGGGGATAAAGGGGGGGAAGGAAAGGGGGTAAAAAAAAAAAAAAAAAAAGAGGGGGTGGGTTGGGTATCTCTGTCTCCCCGTCGGAGCGCTTCGCTGTGCCAGAGTGCGTTCAGGCTGCGCGGTGTCGGACCGAAACCACCGGGGTTCCCAAAATAAAGTGAGGGGACGCAGATACGCGCACACACACGCAGGATACACACAGAGAAAGACTGAGAGAGAGAGAGAGAGACTGAGAGAAAGAGGGACACACCGGCGGATGGCGGAGCAGAGCCAGAGAAAAGAGACTACAGCTTAAAAAGGGTATCACTTTACGCTCCCCTTTTCTTGCTTTCGCTTGCGCATCAGTGGAGTAGGAAGCCAGAGGACAGGTGTACTTATTGATATGGATTTATTCATTTATCGATCTATTGATTTAGCTTTAATTAGTGATCCGCGGTAGAGACAGAGGGAGAGAGAAACAACGAGGGAAGGAGAGGGAGGAGCGAAAGTCAGACAGGAGATCCCTGCGTGTAGCCTTACTTTATTATTTCATTATTTCTACCTTTTACCAAATAATGATTTTGCATTTTATTATCGTGTCGCATCGTGTGCATGTGTTTTTCAGCAGACCAGCCAGCTACTAACCAAATCTTTACCATAACCAAAAAAGAAGCAACTCCAGTCTCACACGGACAGTGTTCCCCATTTTTTCCATACCGCGGATTCACCGGTGGACAGGTGCTTGTTTGAGACTTTTCATGACAGTGCGGGAGGAGAAATCTGTCTTTTCCCAACCTAAACCAAAGCAAATCCGACTGAGGAGGAGAGACAGAGACACTGAGCCATTGCGATCTTTACGCACAGCTCTCTGCACACAATAAATGGAGTCTAACTGTGTCTGTGTTACATCCAGCGGTGAGCGACTCAGAGAGGAACATCAACTGCACTAGTTTTACATGATTGCGATCATAACCGATATCAGCCACTGTCCAGTCGCCTTCAGTGTGTGTCGGCCTGTCTGGATAACCACTGGTAGCTTTATTTATTCTCCCAAAGCCAAACAGTCGCCGCTGCGCACCCTGCACATCGCCCTGCGACCGTGTGTGTGCAGGACTAGTTGACTCCGAGAAGACGCAAGTAAAGGGACCACAATACCCATCTGTATGTCAGTGCTCTAAAATAATCCAAAACAGAGATGTGAGTCCACTGAGACACTCAGTCCACAGAAGAAAAGCCCAAGCACTCAGTCTTTTTTTCTTCTTCCCAACAATCCCAGCGTCCTTGCAGTCGGCTGTTCACAAACCTGGAAAGCAAACGAAGAAAGACCAAAGAACGACAGCAGGACGACGGATAAGAGAAGAAGAAAAGTGAGACTAACAGAAAAAACAACGACCCCCAGGTCGACAGAGGACCATGTTTGTCCCCCTGCCGGTCCCCTTCGTCTTTCAGAGAACAGCGTCCGACTTCAGCGCCTGGAGACTCAAGTCCTCGCTGGTTCCGCGGTCCAACCCCGGTAAGACGCATTTCCACCGGTCCTTTTCCTGCCACTGTGCACAACATGCAGAATAAAAGTCCGTCATTATATTCTTCATTTATTTCAAACATTAGCTCAGTTTAACTACAAATTTATATCATGATATTTTCATGGTATTTTAGGTTCACCTCAAATTTCGCTACAAACTTGTGTGACCCAAAAAACAAGACAAATTACATGTTTAGATCATCTAGTTTTAATTGTAACACACTGCACTGGATTATTAACCCCTGAATTAGTTTTAAGTGTGTATTGTTTTAACACATCCACTGGTCACTGAATCATTTAACTAATTCTGCTTTGTTTAAAATTAAATCAAACAATAAAACTGCATAATAACATAATCCAACTCACATGTTTTCAGGAAAATGTGAACATAAATATCTCGGAGCAAAGATGCATATTTTTTGTCATTTCTTGCCCCATATCTCCCACAGAGAAAACTGAACTGATAAAAATAAGTAGAGTTTCACTAGAATACTTACTTGCATTTACATCCAAAATGTAAAAAACACAACATCAGGTGCATGAGTGGAAGGCTCATTAGCATCCATCACAGTCTCACAGAGGCGCCACACTCTCCTCCTCATTTTTTTCCTTTCATTCATGGCAATCCATCCATCTCAGCCTCCATCCTCTCTGTCCCCTCTGCTCACTCTTCTCGTCTCTTCGCCTTCAGTCTTTCTCAGTCAGGTAAAGGGGGGAATATTCACGGTCATCTATCGATCAGGGGGTATTGATCTCTGACTGGGACCACGTTGGGAAAACAGGACTACAGTGAAGTTGGCTGAGTGAGAAACTTTGGCCACACAGGAGATGAGAAGGAGAAAAAGAGACAATTTCTGAGAGAATAAAACGCAAATAGTCAAAATAAAGCCGATATTAAAAAGGACTAGAAAAGCCATGTTAGCGTTCCTTGCTTATATCATGTAGTATTACTGTAATATTCCTGTAACTGGCCTTTCACTGAAGTGACTGTCAATCAATAGTTACTTACTAAAATGACCTAATCATGGCTTTATGGTATACTTTAATACCTCATGTTCACTATATTATTGCTTTAGTGACTTGCAGTGTGATCAATAATGGCGGTGCACTTTGTAGTATATTTCTGTAATATTCCTAAAGGGCTGTACCACTTATCTGTAATACTAGTCCAGCACTGACCTGTGTTACAGAGCTGCTGTTGTCTCCTTCAGTGTGTGCTTGTGCATAAAAGTGGAATTTAACTGTGATGATGAACACCTGCTGAAGGTCAGAGTTCACCAGATTTTAATTCACCAGATCATGTTACAGCTTGTAGGAGTTTTAGAACTTTGCAGCGTCACTGTTGGAGATATATATATAAACATATACTGTGTGTGTGTGTCTGTGTGTGTGTGTGTGTGTGTGTACGTTTGCGTGAAGCTCCTGGAAGGTGACAGTGGCAGTGGCTCCCTGTCCCCCTTCCCCACCACCTTAATCCATCCAAGCGGAAATTTCAAATGACAGATGGGGTAAATGTGTATGCCGAGTCGTGCCGAGCCGTGCAGGCGTAATTCAGGCTATCACCTTAAGTAGGTGTCAGGAGGAGAAAAACGGTTGAGGTTTTAATGAGCGCTGCTTCTGGTGGCTTTGACAGGCGACATATAACCACTGGTCTCTGTCTGGGGGTGGGGTCGGCTCCTCTGTTGGGCCTTTAAGAAATTAAAGTAAAAGACATGATGAACAAGGAGAAGAGGCGCAGGCTGGGAGCGAGGGAGCAAACGTATGATTGAATGAATACGTGAATGAGTGAGTGCGTGAATAATAGATGAATGAGAAGGTTAAAGTATCAGTTATCGAGGTGAGAGTGAGAGAAGTGAATTAATAACGAGGTGAAATAAATAGAGAGTGAGTGGATGAATGAATAAACAGGTGAGTGTTTGGAAAGAATTAATAAACACAAGGACAGAAAATGATTGAAAATAACTACTGGGTGAAAGAATTAATAATTCAAAGACCGATGTAGAGTCCAAAGGATGAATAACTGAGTATCAATGTGTGGATGAATAAATGAGGAAGTCTGTGATTTAACAATCGAGTGAATAGGTGAATGCAGATGCCAGCAGGTTTTATTATCTGTCTCTCAAGTGTAGTTTCTCATGACAAAGTGAAGTGAAGGGGTCAGAGTACCTGAATGGCCTGGTTCTGTGTTTAAACATATTGGTGTGAAAATGATTCAGTACACACAAGAGAAGTAAACTGTGAGGGAGGGCAAAGGCCAACACTCACCCTCTGTTTTTTCTTCCCTTCTTGTCGTCTTTCATCCTCAATCTCCGGAGAGAAAGACACTCAGAATCCTCTGTTTCTCTCTGTGTCTCATTTCTGTGAAGTATTCACAGCCTTCTCAGTAAAATGCAAACTCTCTTCTCTTTCTTTCTCTCTCTCTTTCTGACTTGTTCCCTGCGGACGGAGAGTTTGTTGAATTGGATTTGCCTGGTGTGGTTTGGCTGGGCCCCATAAGCCACTTTAGCTAAGTCTGTTACCCACAATTCTCTGTCTGTCTCTGATCTACGCCTTTGACCAGCGTGTGTGTGTGTTTGCCTGCACCTGTAAGTGTGTGCGTGCACGTACAGCATCTGGGTGTGTTTGCGTTACTGTGTGCAAAGATGTGATGTCAAGAGTGTAAGATGAGGTGAGTGAGGTACGGAGGAGGAGGAGGGGGTGGAGGTCCTAAACAGCAGACGTTAGCAGACAGTGGCTCTACAGTGGATCTAAACTGAGCGATTATGGTTTTTTTTTTTGACTTTTTAACACTGCAGTACTGAGACCGCAGCTGAGCCTAACACACTTCACCACAATAAACAATTTCAAAACAGCCAAACATTTTCACCTTTTCATCTTTTTTGTTTTTATATAATTGTTTAGTGATAGATTTTTGTAAAGACATTTTTAATTTAAAGGTCGTAAACTGTTGGTGTGTTGGGACACACAACTTTATTAGCTAATGAGATAAAAGAAAGACTTTAATCGCTTTAGATGCTCTGCTAATGGATATATTATTACTAAGCACAACAATGGAAAAATGTATGCAGGAATTAAAAGCTGTCTGAAAAATATCATTAGTGAATTAAAAGAAACCCTTGATAATCGAATCTTGACACTTTTCACTCTGAAATTTTTATTACCCAAACCAGACAGCGCTGCTGTAAAAATGCAAACTAAGTTGTGGATCCTTGAATTAATGATGGTTTATAACGGTGCTTTTTAGTAAAGAATTAAAAGTCTATGGAGTGACTTGCTCTGTTTAGCACTTTCTGTATTGGAGACAGGAGTGAAGATCAGGCATTGGCTGAGCAGGGATGATGATGAACCCTGGCAGCATGAGGAACAGAAAGGAGAGGATAAGACATTATTTCCCTGGGCTCTGTCCTATGTGTAAATATGCATCATCTCCTTGAATGCTGCCTTGTTTGCTGGTTATTAATGCGAGGTTCACTGCTGAAGAGCGCAGACTGACTTGTTTTCAGTATCAGATCTTTGCCAGAAAGACTCAAACACTTTCTTTTCTGTGCAGCTCAGAGCTCTGACCAGAAAGTCTATTCTGCTGTGTGGTTTTCAGAGGGCAGGCAGGGCAGAGAGGGACCTGTAGCTGCCTCTGCTCTGTCCCTGCTCGGCTCCACAACAAAGGAAATCTAAATGCTCTTTTATTTTATGTACACTGTTGTAAAATCCTCCAGGGCCACTGTGGCCCATATAAAATTGAGAGCTGTCAAATGCACAGAGACAAGGCACGTGTCTAGATTGAAAGGGATGGTTTATTTATGTTGGCTACTCCGAGCAGGCTTTTATGTGAGCTATAGGTATTCAGCACAGTGTTTGTTTTATTCTCTGCGCCAAACGGTTTCCTTCAATCGGTCTTTCTAGTTGGTTTACTTTTATACACAGAAGTAAAACGAGGTAAATGATGAAAAGTCATGAAGGTACATGGAAAAAACTAAAAGAGCTGCCTAAAAAACACTATGCTGGTATATTAAAAATGCAACAAAGAAAACAAGCGCGATAAAACAAAGAGAAATCTTAAGATTGTTAAATCAAAATTAGAAATGCAGCGACACTGCAGTGAATACTAAATCAAGTGGTTTTCTATCCTGTTTTATTCTGTTGTTTAACAATGTTGCACAGAAACTTTTAGTGCAGAGTTCAAAGCACAAGCCTTCAGCCCGCACACACACATACGCACACACACACACACTGTGCTCCGTGCTGCTCGATAACTACCTCCCTCACACCCAGGATCTTCACCTCGCAGTGCCCAGGAGGGGGTTGTGGTGTCTGGGCCACACCAAACCGGGCTTCAGCAAAGGCCTCTGTGCCTGGATTAATTGGCTGTGTGTGTGTGTGTGTGTGTGTGTGTGAGAGAGAACTTGTGTGCAAAAGTGTGTATAAATGACAGTATAGTAAAAGTGTTTGTGAGACAGAAAATTTACTGTTGTTGGTAGCAGATGTCTTTGTGTCAGTGAATATGAAGAGATATATGGTGTGTGTGTACATGCTTATGAAAGTGGGTGAAGAAAAAGTGAAATCAAATCAAAATCAAGTTTTATTTTTATAACACAGTTTCAAATTTGCCTTAAGGGGCTTCACAGTCTGTAAAACAGTGACAGTCCTTAGAACCTCCAATCAGATATGGAAAAACTCTCCATCTTAGGACGAACAAGAAAGAAAGAGTCTCTCATCCAGGATGGAAAGACACAATAGATGTCAAGTGCACAGAACAGGACAATGAGAACAACAGAGTATAAATTATAAATCTATATGGAGAATATGATCATGGAGGAAGTTGAAAAACTTCCAGGTGATGCCAGCAAACAGGGCTGGAGGCACACAGCCTTCTCTCCACCCTGAAGACCTGAAAAGAGGACAGGCTACACAAACACATGAGAGACACAATCCAAATACACCATTCACACAACCGAGTGAAGGAATACACACAGAAAGAGCTAAGAACCTAGGAAAAAATTGAGTCTCCAGGGGGACGAAACTCCAAAGAAGAAGAAGAAGAGAGGTCCCAGGATTGTCCAGCACACAGAGTGGAAGACAGGCTAGAGACAGTGAGAGGGGCACACAGCCTGATGTTCATGTGCAGGTTTAATGTATTCAGCAGTGTGCAGTTGTTTCACTTAATAAAGACGTAGAAATTTCATGCATGTGTTTGACTGTGTGTGTGTGTGACAGAGTTATACGTCTGTGTGTGTGAGAAGGCAGACAGGTAGACGATTCAATAATTGCACGTTCAGGTCAGTTATGGATCTTTCCAGCATGTGTGGTTTTCAGATAAACCACAAGCGGCTCATAGCTGCCCATTGTGTGAGTGGTTTTAACCTTCCACCACTATTGATTAGCCAGCATTGACTATTCTCCTGCCACCCTATTTGTGTCTGTGCGTGTGGTTGTGTAGTTCTATTGTGTGTGTGTGTGTGTATGTGGGAGGACTTAGCCTGTGTGAATGTGTGTGGTGATGACTTAAACGATTGCTGTGGATGTGGAGGAATGCGAGGAAGTGTGTGTGTGTGTGTGTATGTAAAGACACCTGCTTCCGTGCGTGCATGTGCATGTGTGTATGGATCAGATTTTAAAAGGGGCAACGTTCCTGGTGAGTCCCGGTGCTAACGTGATTGCGAATGACAAAGCGTCCAGGCGGGTTTGTTAGCTCCATAATGGGGAATCAATAGACACAACACAGATGTCAATACAACATGCTTTATTGCGTTAAGCCGCCTCACCCCCACTGTGGGCTCTGTACACACTCAAACTCCATCAGAGGACATACGTGCTCTGTCGTTAGTCTTTGAAACACGTGCATGTACACATTAAAATACACACTGACTCACACACACAAAAATACATGCTGAGAGGAAAAGCAGTTTGTTGTTGCTACCTTCACACACACACGCACACCTACACTTAACAACTAGTTTGTATTTACTGTACGTACCCCACCTTTTACAGCTGCAGTACAGAGGCTGAATGCAATTATGCTGCAACAAACATTTGTTACTTCATGAAAACCCTACATGCAACTTGACCTGGACAGTTTATGAGTGGCACACTCATCTCAGCTCAGCAAAAGAAGCCCACAATGGAAAAAGTGAAAAGGCGTGTTAAATAAGCTCTCAATGTGAATAGACTGATATATATTACTTGATTCAATCTGAGAGAGGCTGGACATTGTGTCCTCGGAGAAGAACCACAGGTTACACAACTGGCACGACATAAGGACTTGTTTAACTGAATCTTTCTTGATAAACAATACGTACACTGCACATATCAAACAGAATATCAGTGAAGCTTTTGGAAGAACATAAGTAGTTGTGGTGTTTCCTCAGTACATTTCCCACACTTTAAATCACAGAGTTACGTGTGATTTTTACAACCTCTGAACTTTTTTGTCCTTCGGATTCCTGAAGTTTGAGTTTGCGTAACATAGCGTTTTTACCAATTCCAAACAAATTATGATCTTAACTTAGTCTTTTATGCAGCATACGCTTATTGCTTTGGTGTTCACTGGATTTCCCAGAGTTCACCTCAGAGACATGGTGTACATCGCAGTTTACCATGTTTAAATATATTATTAATTACAAAAGCCAAGACATATTAATTTATATATAACTTGTATATATAACTTGTAGCAATACTTTCTGGTTACAAGCAGATATTTTTTATAAAACACAATTGAAAGGATTCGCTAATATTTTTATATACATTAACTATAGATCAGTAATATACAGTATGTTTACAAGTGCATGTTTGTGCGTGTAATCATGAGTGCCCACATTCTGAATACTTGTTTCTGTTGTGTGAAATATCTCTTCTCCAACGTCACACATGTATCATATGTTGTACATTACGTTTACATGTGAACACGCACGCGCAAAAAGACCTTATCTCATTTTTTACACAAGTAATTTCACACTATGGACACTACCTGCTGCGCAGCTGTGAAATAAAAAATATGGTCGCCTGAACTCTGCTTCCCCTCTGCTGCTGTCCATGTGCCAGTCCATCCAACCAGTTCAAACTGTCTTTGTTACCGTGGAAACATTCATAGGCCATTAGACACACTTATAGGAGGAAAGGTATCTAGGTAAACATGGTCATCCTGCACACATATGCACACACACACATACATGCACCCTCCACTGGACAGTCATCTTTGTCTTATGCTCTTAATGGTCACAAAGGCCATTAAGGACTAAATTGGCTGAACTCAGGCTATATTTGACTGCCCTCTGTGTTTCGTTCTCTTTGGGTATGTAATCGCCAATCGTATGTAAGTGTGTGTGTGTGTGTGTAGTGTGTGTTTGTGACCATTTGTGAGCACGTTTCCAGTATGTCTATGCTTGTAAACTTGAGTACCCAGGTACTTACTGAGTACTTGTTTTTGGTGTGTGTAGAAATACGGTCTCTGATGGCTTGTGTGTCTGTATATACAGTCCGGTGTCCATTTTACACCCCCGCTAAATAATGAATCCTGGAAACAGCAGGGGACCTTTTTTTGGTTTAACACCAATGCACACTCATAATCGAATGCACTCAGCATGTGCTGCCCCTTTGTCGTTGACAGGCTTTCTCCTCAGTGAACATAAATGCCATACAGAACCCCGTGCCTATTAATTTGTCTCACAGCTCACATTCCTTCTCTTCATCCCTCCTTTCACTTCCTCCATCACTCTAATTCCCTTCTTTGGCCCGGCTTGCCACCGGGTGTGTTTGACCAGAGGAAAAGAAGGAGAACATGAGGGAGAGAGCGAAAAGAAAGACCCGGGGGCTGTTTTACTGATTAGTGGCAGGTCTGAGGTCAGCGCTACCGCTCACCTGCTAATTAAGCAGAATAATTAGGTGTCAAAGGAATCAGTGTGTGTGTTTAGTGTGATGTTGTGACTTTTTGTTTCTTTGGTCGTGTTTGCACCTATTCGTTGTCATTTTTATGTCGGTGACTGTGAAAGAGTATTTCATGAAATTTACTTAGCAGTAAATTCAAGAGATTGCTTACTTTTTAAATACTTTTAAAGCTGTGAATTCAGGCAGAACATTTCAAAAGGCAGAGTGAAGAAGTCACACATTAAACATTTACATTTCTAAGGAAATTGGTTTCTCAACCTCACATACTCTCAAGATTAGGAATCAGAACTTTCACAAAAAATTTCATAGTTGCAGCTAAAAGTGATGAGTCATCGTAACCTGCTATTGTAGTTACAGATCACCACAAGTACTCAGTCGCCTCAGACCTGTCTGTCCAACAGCTTTGTAGCAATTAATCAGGTGCATTTTGCCGCCTGTAAGACAAACAAAAAGTGTTTTGGGTTGAGAGAGCCAATCATCAACATCTTATATCAACTCACAGTTTACTAAACAATGTACTAAACTTCAGTTTGCTTTCCACTTGTTCAAATTAGGTTTTATTAGGTAAAGTGAAGAATATAAAACCATAAAATGTGCTAAAATAACAAAATATTTAAGTCTGTGTTTGATGCATATGGTTTAACAGGTCATACATTAAGTTGTGTGTGTGTTTTATTTCCAGCAGGTGTGTGTGCACATGTGTTAGCTAATGTCCATCATTACCTGCTGCCGGCGTGTGTAATGCAGAAGTGCTGGTCTTTTGTGCAAACCTGAAGGCAATGATCTTGTTCCGTTGCTTGCATGAATAGAGAGAACAGGGCTCAGGAAAAGCTCCTGTCCTCCTTCACAGGTCTCTGACATAATGAAGCCAGTGTGTGATCTCACACAAAACCTTTGTGTGGAAGTGAGAGCCAGCTCGTCTTGGTGCACGCTTCTGTCGTCTCAAAGCTGTGGGACTTTTTTTTATAGAGATTAAAATGACAAGGCCGAGGATAAGCAGAGCAGTGTGTGTTTGTGAGCGTGTGTATTTTTGTTTGTGTGCCTGTCTGTGCTTGGGTACACTTCCCTGTCTGAGTGTTTGCATGTTTATGTGCGCCGCTGTAATGTAATCTCACTGTTTGCAACGCCGCAGGGACGTTTTATGCTCGCCAACATAGTTTGTATCGAATAAACCACACACAGAGAGCCGACACGTCTCCTTTGTGCAGCCCTTTTGCATGTCTGCAACTGTGTGTGTGTGTGTGTGTGTGTGTGTGTGTGTGTGTGTGTGTGTGTGTGTGTGTGTGTGTGTGTGTGTGTGTTCCTAAGCAATATGAATCCCCACAGCCAACAATGCGTTTCTTCCCGCCGCTGATACATTTAGCTAATAAAGTTGGA
>OMLM01005401.1:2343-17331 GCA_900302695.1 Helostoma temminkii | reverse complement strand
TCGCTCTCTCTCTCTCTCTCTCTCTCTCTCTCTCTCTCTCTCTCTCTCTCTCCCTCCCTCGCTCTGTGCTATTAGCACTGACAGGATGAGTAAAGAGCGGGGGGTATCTGCCTTGCATTCAAGCAGCGGCTGCCAAACCGCCCCGGGGTGGAGGAGTGTGGTCACTGTAACTCTGAAACAAATTTTACTCAGAAATCAGCTTGTTCAAAATATAGACATAGTCACAATCTGTCTATCAGGAAAAAAGTAGCTTTAATATGTGGAAACATTTTTTTTGTAGAGAGGCTGAGTGATAGTTTAGTATAAAATCTAATCAGAGAAAAGAAAGTTTAATGTGCACAGGACGTCTGTGTTATTTGGGGTTTAGGGTGTTTGATTTGTTAGCATATATGAGGTGGTTGGGGTTGATAAGGGTGGGGGTTAAAATGCCCCCATGGCCAGAGGGGTTAAGGGCAGTTGAGGCATGATGAGGAGGGAGAGATGGATGGGGGTGGAGTGGGATGATAAAATGATTTTATTGGGTTCCTCCATGAGAGGATGAAGCAGCCTGGGTGTGTTACATTTAACCTCATGTTTAAATGAAATGACTACAGCATTTTAGTAAATTGTATTTTTAAATACTGTGTTTCTCAGATCGCTAGTACCAGTAAAAGAAGGCGTGATAGTAATAAGAGTGTGTGTGGTGCTAGTAGTACTAATAACACTGATGGTAGTAGCAGCAGCAGTAGAATGAGTTACTGTGTGTGTGTGTGTGTGTGTGTGTGTGTGTGTGTTAAATGCAGCTTAATTAGTTCAATATGATTCAAGTTAATAACTTAATATTAAAAAGTTTGGATTAGTTGTCACAACCTTTATAAAGAAGCCAATTTACTGCTGAAAACATTATATAATTAGTGCATGTGAAGATTAGTGTTAGTAGTTTTGAGGTTGTATTTATGTATCAGGTGCTTAATTTACTTTGTTTTTCAGCAATAATATTTCCAAATGTCTCTTTTTACATAATTGAACTATTTAACTATTATTTCTCAATACAAAATATTTTTTTCAGCTGAGTTACTACTTTGGAGCATGTTTAGGGATATGATTTAATGGTTTGCAGACATAAAATCAAAGAGATAACACGCCTCAGTGAACACCCTTATTCCCAGCATGGCGTTAAAAAAAGCAGTACACACTGCTCAGTATTTCCAGGAAGGTGCTGCCATCATCTGGCGTTTTATGCAACTGCAGCCTTTGCTGACAGACTTCACTCAGTCTGATGAGAAGTTATGGCCTTTGTTATTTTAGAAGAGACAGATTTTAATGTGTTTTGATATTAAACTTACAAAGTATTATTATTACAAAGTAGTGTTATTAAAAGGATGAAAAATCTTTTGCAAAGAGCACATAACAAATCAATGAATGGGAGATCGCAGGGTCATAGTTTGAATTGACGGGAACCTTCTATGTAGACTGAAGATGACACGAACAAGAAGTCAAACTAATCTGATAGAAGTGTAAACACAATGTTTTTCTATCATTCTACACTATGTTTGACCTTTTCTTCCCGTTTGCCTGGATTCTTCATTTTCATTGTGCACCGTTGCGTCGCTCTATCCGTCTGTTTCTCTCTTTGTCCTTGTCTCTCTTTCTCTTAGTCGCCCTCCTTCAGTGCTTCCACTTCTTGAACTTGTCTGATGATGAGATTAACACATAGACACGCATCACACCAGGCTTATATATTTTCTTTTTTCTTACATTATTTACAGTATGTTACACAGGAAATGTGAACTTATGTAAGTGTAAGATAAAAATAGGGCAGCAATAGGGAGCAATAGCAGGGTGATACATGTCAGTTACAGTAGTATCAGGTGTACCTGCTACCTATAAGACAGAACACGTTCACTGAACCACACAGACTTTTGATACAACAGAAGAGGACGGGGAAATTAAATCTGAACGTACAAGACAGACAGACAGAAACACATACTGTAGTCCAGGCAGTGAATTAGTGTTTTATCCAAGATGGCGGCGCTGCTGAGTAATGTCTGGTGCTCAGGTAAGCAGTTCTTCTGCCATCGTTCTTCCTGGACCAATTACTGCTGCAGTCCCAGAAGTCACCACAAACAGAAGATACAGCAAGGGTAGTTAGGTTGATGGCATGAAAAGCTGATTCTTAATCCCAGTTTCACATACTGGGTCGATAAAGTTTACATTTAAAGTGTTAAATTAAAGTATCACATCATCAGTTTTCTTGGTCAAGTAAGCTTTTGCTTTGCAGAGTCTTCTTTTTGGTTGTTTGCAGGTCGTATTTAATGTAAGAGGGATGAAATTATCAGCAGGAGGAATTATTTATATCACTTATACACTGTAGAGAAACTGAACTATAAAACTTTAACTTTTTCAGGACAGGAGAAGAAACTGTTTGGTTTAAACTTGACAGCCAATACTGGAGAAACACTGTTACCACAGGACAACTGCAACAGGATACACACACGTTTAAAAATAAAAATAACTAATCTAGATTATATGATGAAGTCACGCCATAGTTTTCTCTCTAGCAGCTTGTATAGGATATAGTGTGCACACAAGAAGTGTTTTAACCACAGTCACTAATGTAAAGATGTGTTGTGTGTGTGTATAGTTTAACACAAAAGCTACACTGGAAATGTGAGGATTTATCAATTTTCTTTTCACACTAATTATTTTCTACAATGTTGACATTAGTTAATTTCAGAAAATAAAGCTGTTTCTCATCCACAGAACTGTAGCACTGACTATTTTAAAAACAAATTAAAGGATTGTTGTTGTTTTTTTCATTCCAAACACCTTTAAAAAATTGAAAGAAAAATACTAATTAACTTAATTTATTGCTCCATAACTTGGCCCTGCCGTGAATACATTTTGAGTTTTTATATGCAACAATTTTGGAATTTTGGAAGTTTATAAATAACAAATTCATAATTTTTCATGTAAAGTCTGATGTTCAGTTTGTTCATAAAATTGTTGATGCAATTCAAAAAATTAGTTGTCATGTTTGCCCATTGCTCCCCTCTGCTCCCCACGGATTAATTGGTATTTCTAGTGTGTGTGTGTGTGTGTGTGTGTGTTTCATAGTATATCCACAGTCTTCTACTTGTGACATACAGCACACGATCAAATGTTTAACGAGTACAACCTTTGCTGAGTCGGTTTTTTCCCCCCCATGAGCCAGGGGGCCTGGAGTATATTCTCCATATAGTCTTTGTATAGTGCTGTGTATATTTTCATTGCTCCTTCCTCATGTGTCTTTGTGTGTGTTTTATGCAGATATCAGGATGTCTAAAGCAGCAGAAGAGGAGAAGCCTGGGGCTGATTATCCAGGGGACAGCTCAGGTACTAGCACACAAATACACACATTTTATCTTCATGTTGTGTGTATTTTGAATGTATTTGCACAGCAATGAGCACAGATTAATCTGTTTCTGAGAGCAGTTTTAAATCAGTGTGATCTTATCATTCCTGTATTTTCCAGTGAATGTTATGTCCTTCAAATAACCAACTGTGCAGTTTGACTCACTCTCTCACACACACACACACAAACAGTCTAATAAACACCATATATGTCTCTCTTTGTTTCAGACTCTGACAGAAACAGCCCTGATGACCAGGTTGGTTTTCTGTGTTCATTTTTAATTCTGGCTCTGCTAACATTGATAATATAAACATAAACAAATATACCACTGATTTTTATAGACAAAGGTTTGTTGTTAATTTACTGCTAGTTATATATATTTTGTAGTAAAATATATACCACAGATAACTAAATACTTTAAATACAGTAAGAGGAATATTAAATTTTACTAATCTGTGGCTGTGTTACTTAAATTTAAAGGTGTAGTAAACAAATCACTTTACATGTGAATTTCGTTTTGACAGTTTACTAAATAATGAGATATTTTACAGACAATAACACAGTTTTGGGGCATTTGTCTCATTTTTAATGATGCTGTGAATTTTTTGATGTTGCTACAGGTCCAGTTAATGAAAACCAGCCCCTTCAGCCGCTCTCCCACTCCAGCAGGCAGCAAGGTGAGTTCAGACATGAAGCATGTATTTTATGGCTGTTTTAGGAAAACGGGCATAAAGAAAAAGATATAAAAGCAATGATGGTGAGTGATAGGTGTAAAGATCCACCACAGCACAGTGGTGATGGATGGATAATGGCAGGGCTGTGAGCAGGTACAGACAGGTAGAAGTCAGAGGTCAGCAGCGTTCAAATGTTTCTGACACCCTGAAAACGAGGAGGATTGACTCATCCTTCTGGACAGACAACCAACAAGCACCTCAGCCTGTGAATAAGAGTCAAGCAGCAAGAGAAAGCGTGAAGATAAAACTCACAAAGTCAAATGTAGGATAGCAAATAAAGTATCTTTGACTTTTCACCTGAAGAATGTACTTTGTCTTGACTTAGTCTTTCTACATTCTGAGAAACATAATGTATATGAGTGTCAGCACAGAGCAGATGAAAGTTGGGATCTGTTAAATATTAAACTTAATGTTGAACATTACAACTGAACTGTCATTCTGTATTCTGTATTTTAAGCCTTGTGTCTGGAAGAAAGCAAAGAGAGAGAGAGTGACAGCAGAAAAGAAAAAACATATTTTCCCATAGCACTGACTTTAATTTTTTGCACATTGAGTGTAATTTTACAACAGTATCACTTTGAGTGTGCAATTAAAAAAACAGGTAGCACAACATCAACAACCTAAGATGTCACGTATGTCAGATTGTCAGCTCAGGAATCTGTTTCTGTGCATGTTGCTTCCTTGAACTAAGTCAATTTTCAAGATGACTCCTGCTAAAATAAAGTTTTCCTTTGTGTGTTCTTTAGGGAAAGAATGAGGAGAGCTCTGAGATGATCCATAGTGCCGTTCCCCCTGCTCCTCCTGCAGCTCCCTCCCAGCAGCAGCAGCAACAGACCCAACACCACCACACACAGCTGATGCTAGCTGGCAGTCAGCTAGCAGGGGTGAGCAAACACACACATGCAGTAACCTATATGAGTAGAAAAGAAAAGTTACTAATAGATTTTACCCTCTGACACGTAGGTAACTGTACGTAAGACAATTTAGCACACTTTAATGATCCATGGAGAACTGAACAAGTGCTAAATCTGTAGCACATCTAAATATCACAGTGTTACACACAGAGTAACTATCATGCTTAAGGTCATGAGAAAATATTTACTGTCGGTTCGTAGCTACCCTGAAGGACAAGTAAACACTTGCACAACCTGTAGTAAAATCTTTCTAGAGTACAGTAGGGTGGGTAGCTTTTCTTGCTTGTCTTGCTCTGGCATACTTTCAGTGTTCACTAACAGATTCGTCGCTGTTCCGGGAATGTTTAGCTGACAGTTTGTTTTCTGTCATGACTCTCTATGTCTGCCCTTTTTTATTGATTTTATTATTCCTTTATGATCGTTCTGCCTGTCCTTCACCTCTCCTCCTTCTTACTCCTTAAATTTTGCGTCTTCATCTCATTTCCCATCGCTGTCCTCATTCCCGCAACTTCATTCCTACTTCTGCTCTCCACCAGCTTGCCGCTCTCCTCCCGGCTCAGCAGCAGCTGCTTCTCCAGCAGGCTCAAGCTCAGCTCCTGGCAGCTGCCGTTCAGCAGTCGAACGCCGCTCACGCTGCCCACGCCGCTGCACAGCAACAAGCCAACCAGCAACAACAACAGCAGCAGAACCAATCGCAGTCCCAGCAACAGCAACAGTCAACTAAACAGGAGCAAACGGTCAAAGCACCACCTCCACCGCAACTGGCTCTGTCACAGCCGATCCAGCTCACAGCCCAGGTATGAGCAGCTAGTGCTTGAGTGAACACTGTGTACCTGTTTAAAGGATCGCCTTCTACAGTTAACTTTCCTTAACGCACATATCATAGTACACTACATACTGTATACTGTGCCAGGGGAAATCCATAAATGGGTAACACTAGTGAACTAGCAAAACATCTCTGGTGTGCAGCCGATACAAGTTGTATCTCCATACATTGTCAGTGATCCCATACATTAAAGATACATGTGCAGGAACTTTTGACAATATGATATAACACAATCTGATTCTTGCAATTCAGTGCAAGGTGATGTGATTGGACAATGCAATGAAATGATGCCATTCACTTCAATGAGGTTATTTCCTAATCAAATAAAATAACGACCTTTAACAAAATGGCCTTTTTTATACAAATGTTTTCTGTTTACAGAATAAAAAAAATTAGTGCAATATGAAAAACCATGTGCTCAACAGTTTTTAAGGTATAAACAGGTATGCAACCTCATTAGAGCAGCATAAAGTTATTTCTATATGTTATGAACACTAAAAAATAAATTAATCATTCACAAAGACATTTATACCACAAAAGAAAGAATAACATGTAAACTGTATAACACTGTATGTTACGTCACTGTGCATATATTAGTAAACATCTGCAGCACATACGTAATGTAGGTCTAATTAATGAGGAATAAAACCATTAAATTACCAAATTATTGGCTTGGTCACATTTCTAAATAAAGGAAAAAAAATCTAATAGTCAAATACATCGGTGTACTGATGAAGATATGAATATCCAATGAATCTTTTCCAAAACTGCATCAATTGACGGCAGCTCTACCCATCCACTCACATCGTGCACATGCTTGATCGCATATCAATAGAAATTGGTTTTACACACACAGTAGAGATAAAAAACACATTTACACAAGTAGTACTCATTACTAGGAAAGTCTGCATGTCAAAATGGTAATTGTTTCGTTTCTCTCTTTTTTTAAAGCTTTAATGTTTGTGGTCCACTATCAGTATTTCAATATCAGTATTTCCATCAGTATTTAAATATGTACAGATGTTTTTCTATATCCATATATAATAAAATTTTCTGACCTGTTTAGTTTACTTCTGCTCTTTACTTACTTGTGTTGCAGGACATTCAGCAGTTGCTGCAGCTTCAGCAGCTGGTTTTGATGCCGGGGCATCCTCTCCAGTCTCCTGCCCAGTTCCTCCTGTCTCAGCCAGCACAGGCACAGCAGACACAGCAGGGTGAGCTCAACCTCTGGTCCGCAGTTCTGATAACTGTAAATACTAACTTATCCATGTGACAGTCCATCAAGGGTTTAAAAACAACCACTCAAACTGGTGCTTATGAGCACACCTTAAGTAATTACAGTATTTATGATCTATGCCTCAAAGATTTCCTGTGTTTGTTAATTACTCTCATAACTTTGCTGAGCAACATATTGATGAATTGTTTGGTTTGTTCTGCTCTTCCTTTTCCAGGTTTGCTTTCAACACAAAATCTGATCCAGCTACCTCAGCAAAGCCCAGGGGGACTACTGACCACCCCACCTCGCCTGGGACTTCAAGCACAGGTATGAAATCTGTGTCAGACAGACCCTGTGAGACTTTAACTAATTTAACTACTTAGGTAACTACCTACTGAACTACAACACAAGTGTATTTAAACACTGTGCATCTGTCAGCCTAACATTCGTTATTATAAACCGTCAAAATAGAGCTCAAATATCCACGTGATTTGTCAGTGAAGTCGCTGTATATTTTTAACAAATAGCTGAACTCTATTAAACAGTATTAGGGAAGAAAGATCAAGGTAACTGCTTTATACAAAATATATTCAATAGCATGTTGCTTTCATAATAGAAACAGCCTCTCAAGCCATAAAAACCTTGGGTCTTCATAATATATTCACACCACAGTCAAGCGTTTCACACTTTGTCCTCAGCTGTTATCTTCTATAACATAATGCATGAATGCATCCTCACACATGCACTGTTATAGGTTGTTCATTAGCCTGTGATGAAACCATGTCAAACACAGCAGGTCTGTCCTGCTTGCCCTTGTCTTTTATGCACAGAGACAGTGAATGTAAATGAGATGTTTAGCAGCATATGTCATGCATGATTTCTGGTCAATTATTAGATACTCCCAGAAGTTGCATACTTGCTTTGTATAATTTGTTGAGGCATACTACACATATCACCATATTTTAGTGTCTGAAAAGAGAAAATCTCTTCTTTGCAAGCAACTTTAATACCAACGTTTTCAGGGTTGAGGCAGTTTTTGTTTATTTACCTTTGTCTTCCTGACATTACAGAGGGAGAAGAGCAGTGATGTTGTTGGTGGAAGCAGTAGCAGCGGAGGTTCAGTAGTTGCCACTGGCAGCAGCGGCGTTGGCGTTGTGACATCTGCAGGGGCTACCTCTGCATCCAGCAGCGCCATGGCTTCCTCCTTAGCCTCTGGTTTGCCGACTGGAGGTCATGGAGGTCACATGGGGGAAGAGCCCAGTGACCTGGAGGAGCTGGAGCAGTTTGCCCGCACCTTCAAACAGCGACGCATTAAGCTGGGTTTCACCCAGGTACAAAACAGAAAACCGGAAATTAGTTTGTACATTTATACATTAAACTGACTGTTCATTTGGTATGTGTTTATTCATTTTGGTGTGATTTTCTTGTGTGTCCCTGACACTGTTTGTATATTTCCCTCAGGGAGACGTTGGTGTGGCTATGGGCAAACTGTATGGCAATGACTTCAGCCAGACCACCATCTCCCGATTTGAAGCTCTCAACCTGAGCTTTAAGAACATGTGCAAGCTGAAACCACTGCTGGAGAAGTGGCTGAGTGATGCAGGTGAGCATTTGAAAATTTTTAATATTGATATGGAAGGATAATATGGGATTGATATATTTATATTATGGCCATTTATGTAACGTTTTGTCTTTTGAGATGAAACTAAGTATTATAATGGCTGTCGGCAAGAGTATTATAAGTCTAGTTAGCGATGTTTTGTTAACACTGAATTTATTTAAAAACAACAATTGTTGAACTACAGAAAATGTATTATTGGCTTCATTGCCTTTTTGTGGTTTTTTTTCTGTTGACCATGATTTCTCTAATTATTCTTTATCTCTTCACCGGTCCCCATCTCTCCTTATAACAGAAACCATGGCGGTGGACAACATGCTGCCAAGCCCCTCCTCTATCTCCTCCCCCATGTTGGGCCTTGAGGGTCTGCCTGGCCGACGCAGGAAGAAACGCACCAGCATCGAGAGCAACGTGCGAGTGATGCTAGAGCGCAACTTCAGCACGGTAGGAGACCGACTCATTTACCAACTTCATCTGTCAGTCTGCACAGAATCACAACATTTATTTCACAGCATTCGTTTATATATATTTATACATATATACTTATAAACAAGAGAAAAATTGATAATACCTCCACTTTACAAAGCGATAAGGGTTTCAGCTTTCCTTCTATGGAAACAGTCATTGTGATAATTACAACAAATGCAGTAATTTTATTTATGTAATACTTTACAAGCAAGAAGCACTAAGAGCTTTCTAGATGAAGAGAACTGATGTGCAATAATGAGACATACAGTTCCCAACAACAGCATTACTCATGTGTTGTCAAGTCAGTGGTGTGAAACACTATTTGCCCCCTTCCTGATTTTTTACTTATTTCTCAATTTGTCACACTCAAATGATTTCATTTATAAAGAGGAAAAAAGCGTCCAAAGCTGCCTCGGCCTAATAACAGGTTGTGCCAACAACTGCAATCAATTGTTTGCGATAACTGGCAATGAGTCTTTCACATCACTGTGGAGGAATTTTGGCCTACACTTCCTTGAAGAGTTGTTCATCCACATGGGAGGGTTTTCAAAAATGAATGACCTGCTGCTGCATTTCAGTTGGATTTAAACCCAGACTTTGACTCCAAAGTTTTTGTTTTGTTTTGTTTTTTTGTTGTTGTTTTTTTTGGTGGTGCATATCCTGTTGCATAACCCAAGTGTGGTTGAGCTTAAGGTCACAAACTGATTTCAATTCAGTTCAATTCAGCGTTTTTTTTTTAAACTGTATTTTGTATTTACTGGGTTTTTGTGTAATATTAAAATTTGTTCTGAATCAGATCTGAATCATTTTAGTTTGACAAGTCAGACACTCTGGCTAAACTGGCCATTATAACATATAAATGATAAATTATTTCTATCATCTGCCTCTATTTCTTCACACCAGTAAATAATGTAAATAATCATAATAGTAAATAATGTTCGCATTATTATTAGACATCTTTATTTTTATTATTTCTTATAAAACCAGCATTGATGTCAGTATTTCCTTATCTGTCCATTTACCCATGAGTCTGGTGTTTTCCTCCTCAGAACCAGAAGCCTACCTCGGAGGAGATCCTTCTGATGGCGGAGCAGCTCAATATGGAGAAGGAGGTCATTCGTGTTTGGTTCTGTAACCGCCGGCAGAAAGAGAAGCGCATCAACCCCTCTAGCAGCACCACCCCTCCCCTGCCCAGCCAGACTTCGCCTGTTGTGTCGCACAAAGCCCAGTGCTACAGCCCGCACATGGTACCCCCCACCATGAATCCAACACTTGACTGCTCCAACAGTTTTTTGTTTAATTTCAGAAGTTGACCTGATATTTATTTCCTGATTTCTTTCCCCTGTCTTGATCCAGATATCGAGTCAGGGTCTGTCCCAGGTCACCACCAGCCTCAGCACAACAGGTGAGCTGTAATTACTGTTTGTGCCTGTGTAGAGTCTCGTCAATAAATTATTAAAGGTTAGAGCAGTGCCTCTCCATTGTGTTTTTAGAGCCCAAAGGTCGGTCACAGGAAGATTAAACTGGTCCTGACATTATTTGGAAGAAGTTGATATTTCTGTATTGTGGGAGCTTTTCGCTGGTTTCATGAAACACTGAAGAATCATCACTTTAAAAAAATAATTTCTACGAGAGAGAGACTGAAATAGAGAACAATGATGTTTTGTTGACAATAGCATGGAAGCGATGGCCCTATCTTGAGTTGTTTACCTCCATGAGTCATGAGTCATCCTTATGATTTATAGACCTTGGCTACTGTGTGAGTTATCCCAGGCATTACAGATATGACAGATGACCTGACAGGTAACAAACACAGCTGGAAATTTATTGGCTCATTGAGCTGAGGCTAATACTTTCCAGTTGCAAACTTCTGTCTTTACTCTGAAGTAGAGTGGAGATAAAGAAGCTCAAAAAGCTCACACCCAGACTGTTGATGAGGAGCAGTGTCACCAACCTGTGTTTAGTAATAATACCATAAGAGCACCGACAACAAAACCAACATCCTATCAATACCATTCTTCCTCTTTCAGCCCCCAGTTTGTCACCTTCAGCAGCATGCCCCATGACTCCTGTAAGCTCAGCTGCTATCGGTTCCACCTCTTCTTCTATGACTCCACCTCCTCATAGCACAGCCAGCCCTGCCCCTCCCAGCCTCGGGGCCCATGCGCTCAACACTGGGTGAGTGTTAATAATGCTACATTTTTAAAGAACATTAGGATCATCTTCTCTTCAGGCTAAGCGATTTTGTTCCAATGAATTAAAAACATTTGTTTCTTCTTCCTTTTTTAACTTTTCATCAGAAGTTGTTAAGCTTTTTTTAAATTCTGGATTCTAATTAAGGTTCATACCTCAGTGAGAACGGATTACATACAGACAAGATCACAACAAAAGTTTTCTTCAAATCGCTTATTAATGGCCTTACAATGTACATGAGCACACATGGCACTTTAGTAGACAGCAAGTCCTGGTATAAGGGTTGTAGCAGCAGCATCTCCACAGTCCAGACAATATGGTGCATTGTATTATGTTTTTTAATGTTGGGAAACTAGTTCTGCCTCCGCCATCTAACTAAATTCCTCAGTATCTACAGTGTTCTACTGCTTTAATCATTGTACATCTCCTTTCATAGCATGGATAGGATGAAGAAAATGGGTTGTGCCCTTTTGAAATGCACACATTTTGTCTTTTTATAGTTAAAAACAAGCTTTAAACTGGGAGATCTGCAGGTAATCCAAAGTGATCTGGAGAAAGCCTGGTTTGCAGTGGCAGAGAAGACAAAGTAAAAGTGTACATTACTGTGCTGAGTGAGAAAATAATCTTAAATTCGTGCACAGAATAAAAAGCAATGGGCCTAATATTAATCCTTGAGGAGCACCTTTATCAACCATTTGGGAACTAGAGTGATCTGATTTAACCTGTTGTAAGCAGAAACATCAGGCCCATTAACAAACAGCTCCAACAACATGTTGTGATCAACAGTGTCCAAACCCTTGGTCAGTTTTATCGATCTATTTAAACAGCGTTATTCACAACATAACTTGCAGCAGTTATGTGCTATAATTGGTCTAAAGTCTCACTGATGTGGACGATATTGTCTTCCAAGAAGACACGCAGCTGTGGGATCACTACGGATGCTAGGATTTTGAAAATACAGGACAGCTTGGATATGGGTCAGCAGTTAAAGTCACAAATGTAATCACCCTTATGGAATGAAACCCTCATCAGTCTACTGAGTGGATTTTGTCAGAAGTAAAGGTTGAATTAAAGTCATGCGGTAAATGATTGTTAAAATCTTCAACCATAACATTTATTGACAGCGCAGTATTTATTTATTTTTTATATTCCAAAATGCAGCTCCAGTACAATTATAAAGACATTGTTTCTTATAAAAGGAAAAGCAAAGAGCTTTAACATACTTACAAATGCTTTAAAAAGGACTTGCTTGGGCTCCTTGAATAGCTGAAGATGAATGGATGTACTGTTCCATAAGTTCAATCAACACACAAGAATATTTTTGCAAAGTGGCACATTTTGCTTCTGCATGTTTACACACACTGAGACAAAAAACATTTTAAGCTCCTGTGCGAGAAAAGCTGCAGTTTTGCCCAGTTAGAAAATGTCAGGTGCTGAACAAAAACACAAGTAGCCTTTGCTGCTTAAATTAAAACATCAAACACAGGACACTCGTCTACAGGTCTTAAAGTATGTTCAGTTCATATTGATTAACCTGCCAACTTCTTCTCTACATGTGTGAATGCTTGTGTGTGTGCTTTTGTGTGTGAATTTGCGCTCCATCCACAATTCAGGAACACAATGATGGGAGTAAGCACAGGGATGAACCAGGCCCTCATTGGCAGCAATCCCCTGGCTACCATGCAAGGTGTGTGCATGAGAGCATGTGTGTTTTGGTGCATGCAGACAGTCCCTTCCAGCCCAGCCAATCCTCATGAGTCTCCATTTCTAAAGACCACTTCCCATTTCGCCCTTCATCCATTCTGACCAAAATGAATTTCCTTGCAAAGCCTCAGATGACAGTAGCCAACAGCGAGCCCGGCGCACACTCCTCCTCTTCAGCACAAACTTTTTGAATCGCTCAGTATGGTGAAAAATTCAATTTGATTCTCATACAATAGCCTGCTATTATCACAAAGTGACAAGAGCCCCTTATGGCAAAGCTTAGGAGGCCGAGTCAGCTTACAGTAAACAGTTGAACAGGCACAATCCCCTCCCTCTCAATATCAAGGCCTGTTGGCTAAATAACTAGTTTCCACTCAAAATTCCTTTTTCTGCTGCCAAATCAATTAAGCATCACAAATAAGCTCAGCTTTGAATCTGTCATGTGCTCCATCTCCCTATAGCGCCGATTCAGAGCTTCCTCTTTTCTCCCTCTGTGTTCAGCGTCATTCAGAACCGGCCTCCTCCAGGCCATGTGTTGATGAGAAGGATACAGTCGGTTATGGAAACTGCCGCTCTGGCACTGCCGGCTCTGATAGAGATATAGGCTTAGGGAGAGAAGAAAGTGGAGCATCAGTGAAAAGATGGAGTTGAAATGAAGTGTTGATGTGAAAGGATTTGAGGTTTGATTTCCTCCGGGGCCACACATGCTATGAATGTTTACACTCATGGTGCTCTAATGGATAAAAGTGTTGACTATTACACTGGAATTCAAAAGTCACCATTTGTAACTCTGTTGCAGCAGAGTTTAAACTGATAGATGGGTTATTCTGCCCTGTTTCCCAGCTCTTACTGGAATATAATGTAAAACTAATTAAAACTATAATTATCCATATAGACATCAATTAGTCAGGCAACTAATTAGTCAACAGAAAATTAATTCTCAGCAGTTTTTAAAGTGACTTATATATATATTATAGTAAACTGTTGGTTGGACGTAATAAGACATTCTTGATGGGTACCGTCTCGTCTTGTTTTATAGAATTAACAACTAACACTGTTATAAAAACAGTATTTTAATTATTTGAGGTGTTTTCTCTTTTTATTTTTATTTGGTTATTCATAGTTTTGTCTTCATTGTGCAAACAGTCAACAGATACAGAGTCAATGTTTGCAGGAGGCTCGGGATGAGATAGAAACGTTCATTAGTTCATTTTCATGCATCTGACTTTGCATCATCATGTACTATAGAGAGTACTACATGTATTTGTGCACCTACATGTTCATGTATGGGAAATAACCATTTCCTTCCTTCTTTCACCTCACAATCATCTGTCTCCTTGAATAGTCCTTTTCATTTCCTCCAAATGTAAATCCAAATTCATAAATAATACATATTTTTTACTTATAATATCACACAGATTGTTTTTAAGATTGAGTTTTAGTAATTTCTTTCTAGACAACTGACAAGTATAAGAAAATGTATGTGTCCCTGTGTGTATATTTATGTATTTATCGAAATTTTAAAACATCTGCTTTGTTATTCAGTTCTTCCTTCTTTAATTCAACCACTCAGTTTTGAAATGTATCTGTTATGGTGATGTGTTTGCTGACTTGTCTTTTTTCTATTTCTTTCTCTTTTTTCATATCACCAAATTTTCTCTTATTTTGTCCTCTGACAACCATCTTTGCATGTTTTCATCTGTCTTCACCCTTCCCCTCTACATCCTCTCCATTGCCTCTATATCTACATCTGTCCTGCTTTTCCTTTCATATATCCACCAATTTTTATTTACCACTTTTCATCACTTTCTCCTCATCACTGATTTTATCATTCTGTCCTTTCTTGATTTCCTTCTTGCTCTTGATCTCCTTTTACATATATATAAATATATATATATATTCTGTTTGTTGTTGCTTTTTGTTTGTTTGTTGTTTGTTGTTG